>CM043122.1:38480012-38589653 GCA_023701765.1 Hylyphantes graminicola | reverse complement strand
CTTTGTATATACGAAAGGCCAGGCTTCTCGAACTTTTCCCCCGTTTCCTGTCTTCAACGAATAGAAGATGTCATCGAATCAGTCAAACATCCAAAAACTTGGAAAAGGGACAATTACGATACTTGGAAACTACAAATCGAGGCCATCCTGGTTAAAAACGATCATTGGAACTTTGTTTACTTGGAGCGGAACCAAAACCGGAAACCGATGTCCGAGAAAAGATCGCCAAAATTGGATTTCCGACGACCCAAAAGGCCAGAGCCGACATTTATCCTGTCCATGTGCCCGAGCGAATTGTGTTCATTTAAAGCAATGCACCACTTCTAAAGAAGTCTGGGATAAACGTTTAAAGATGTTTACTCACATCGAAAGGTCCTGCGAAGAAAGCGACGCTCTTGAAACAACTTCTGTTTTAAGAAGATGTTCCTCCGTCAGAAAATATGTCCCGATCCAACATAAACAAGCTTCTTCGTGACGCGTCGATAAAACATACAAAGAAATGGATTATATCATCGTCGGACGACCTACTTTCTATACTTTTGCTGTACAGCATTCCATGACAGTTTCGAAAACTTCCGGTTGCGCGGATCGAGTTCCAGAGACACTCTCCCAGCTCACCTCCCGACGCACTAAAAATCAAAATCTTTTAGAAGAATCGGAATCCTAACCCGACGCGGCGGGGAAAGTCAACAAGATATCCCGAACGCCTATTTAAGCTTCAAAAAGATTCAACTCGCATTCGAAATCCCACAGATTTGGAATCAAAACAGGAAGTGATAAAAAACAGCAAAATAAAAACATCGTGTGTTCTTATTGCTCGAAAAAGGGTCATAAATATGACGTCTGCTACAAACGCCAGCGAGAAATGAACAAAAAGAACTATCCCAATCAAAAGGAAAGCTCCAACACCTGCCGTCGCCATGGCAACGAAAGGAGCAGAGAAAAAGGGAATTCCCCCCGCCAGAAGAGGCTAGTCGGCCGCTGTATGCTCTCGGGCGAAGTAACAAATTTATCCTAGACAGCGGGGCGTCGAGTCGACATGATTTTCGATAACTCAATATTTTTCGAATTTACATCACAAGTGGACTCTTATATAACGTTTAGCAGACGACAAAACCCGCTAAAATAACGGGTAAAGGATCCGTCAGAATAACTGGTCCAGATGTAGGAATTTGGTACAAGAACATTGAAGCTAGAAAATGTCCCTATGCGTTCCTGAACTCAAAACAAACCTGCTGTCAACTTCAAAGTGTACCCGTGACAAACTCCGAATAGTAGTATTCGAACGCTTCACGAAGCTAAAGTACTTTTCAGAAGATGGTTCTACATTGCTCCGAGCTGAAAGAAAAGGAAATCTTTATTTTGTCGATACCAATCGAAGAAATGGCAGCTGTCGTCACCCGAATTAGAAATCTGGGCATCAAAAATTCGCGTCACCTAAACGTGAACGCATCTGAAGAAGTTACGATCACAAAAATGATGATCAAAGGAACTATCTTTCAAAAACAACAATGACTCTATTAAGGACTGCAAAATCTGCATTCAAAGTCAAGACCCCAATGTGCCACCCCTTATCACGAAAAAGTCTAAATTTGTTGCAAAAGATATCCTCCGAAACTTGTACATTCGGACTTGTGTGGTCCTATGAAGATTCCCTCACTTGGCGGATCGCGATATTTTGTGACATTTCATCGATGACAAATCAAGGTACACCGAAATATTCTTCCTAAAGAATAAAGAATGAAAAGCACAAAACAAAAAAACAGGCAAAAGATGCATTTTCTGACAGTAATAAAGCCTGCAATGAAAATCGTTACGGGTAAGAAGATCAAGGTTTTACGAACAATACAACGGCCTAGAATACGTGGGTAAAGAATTCGACCAATTCTTAAGCCAAGAAGGTATAGCGCCGAGAAAAAATTCTGTCTCCCCCTAAACAGTCCACAACAAAACGGAGTAGCAGAGGTCAAGAACCAAGATTTTTGCTCCACCAGAGTCGCGAGATGTCTACTCTACCCAAGCAAACCTTGACTTCAAGTTTTTGGGCCGAAGCAGTTCGAACCAGCGCACACATCAGAAATCGATGTCCAACCAAAGGGCGCGTAGCAGGAAAACAAGACCCAATACGAACTATTCTTCGACAGAAAGCCATCAGCATCTTACTTCAAAATTTTCGGACAGAAAGCATTTGTGTTAAAAAACAAACCTAAAAAATCCAAATTTGAACGCAAAGATTCACATGAAGTTTATCTTTATTGGATACTTGACGAAGCGAATCGCCTATCGCTTTTTCGATCCCAAAACAAGAACTGTCATCGTAAGAGGTCGAGATGCTAAGTTCCTTGAAGAAGAATGACATCCAACTTTAGAAGAAGCCATGAGCAATGGTACGATTTCCCCAGCGCGAAAGATGCCAGATCCAGCAGGCCGGCACTCACGGAGAACCCGATCCTGAGGACCATGTCCCCGCCGCCAGCCGACCTATCAACCAATGAGAGTGAGCAGGTCCCTTGGCGAACGACGACGTCACTTCAGGAGAGGAGGAGAAACCGGAACCGGATGGACGCAGAAAAGCTCCGAAGGGTTGCCGTGCGCCCACGGAATTGATTGAGGACGATGAACCCAGGGCGACCCAAGGAAGCTGTATCACTACGCCAAGTTGGCGACCGCACAATAGCGCCATGTTTACATCGCCAGCGAGCGGGAGCGGAGAAGTCGTGTTGACATCCCCACCAGCTTCGCCGAAGCCGTACAACCAGTAAACAAAAACGGATGACTGGATCGCAAGCCATGGCGGAAGAATATATCACTCTAACTTCAACAAACGAAGAAGCTTGGAAGCCTCGTAGAAAGACCAAAGAATGAAAAAATAAATCCCATCCAAATGGGTATTGAAGACAAAGTTGTAAACAAGATGGCACGGTGGACAAGTTGAAGGCCCGACTTGTCGCCAAGGGCTGTTTAATCAAAAAGCCAGGTGATTATGAAGACAGTTTTTCTCCGGTCTCTCGACTATCTTCAATTCGCGCTGTGATCTCCTGTGCAGTCGAAAACAATCTGAAAGCATATCAACTGGGAATTTTTGTAACAGCATATATCAACGGCCGACATTGATGAAAACCGTTTACATGGAAAAAAAAGCTACCTGAAGGTTTTTTTTGTGAAGAACCAAATAAAGTTTTCCTGTTGAATAGATCGCTTTATGGGCTAAAGCAATCAGGTCGACAGTGGTACAAGAAATTACATGAAAAGCTTAACTCGCTTGGTTTTGGTGCTCTTCATCAGACCCTTGCATTTATAAATTAAATACTGCCACTCAAGAAATCATTGTGTTTTTGGTTTTATTTGTGTGTTTTCGTAGATGATTTGTTGTGTTTCACAGATTCAGAAAACAGCTACAGCGACTTTTCCATCGAGACAAACTAGCATCATCATTTAAAATGAAGGATTTGGGACGTCTACATTATTGCCTAGGAATTGAGTTTTCACAAGACCAAGGAAAATTGAAGATGACACAGACAAAATACATTGATGACTGCTTAGAAAGTTCAACATGGAAGATGCGAAGACAGTGTCTACACCATTAGACCCAAATCAAAGATTAACAGCTGACATGAAGCCCAAAGACCGACGCTGAAAGATCTGAGATGAAAGACATCCCTTACCAAGTCCCTGATCGGATCACTGATGTACCTCTCAGTAGCTACCAGACCCGACATCACCCACAGTGTCAACTTCCTCAGCCAATTCAACAACAATCCTGGAAAGCTCCATTGGCAAGCAGCGAAGAGAATCCTCAGATACCTGAAACTCACCAGGGATCAAGGCATCGAATTCAAGAAGACGGGTGAACCCCTCACTGCATATGCTGATGCAAATTTTGCTTCTTGCACTTCCGATAGAAGAAGTTTCACCGGATTCATCTGCAAGTACGCTGGTGGTGCCATTACATGGGAAGCAAGAAAGCAGCGAACAGTGGCCTTGTCAACAACTGAATTTTAAGAGTGAACGGCTATTATTTTCAACACTGTAAGATAGGAAAATACAAGCAAATATTTTATCGATGTATGTTTCAGGGCCCCAAATTTCCTCGTGCCCTGGACCCCTAAAGTTGTAAATCGGGCTCTGGATATCAGATTATTATTATTTATTATTCCTTAGATTTTGTACGTCTGTTTAAGATTATTTGAACAATTGTATTACGTGGACTCTTTATTAAAAAATTAATTTAAAAGAACATTAAGTAGGTTTTTGTAGAGTGTTGCTGTAATATAAGTTGATGATTGACATGGTGAATATTTTCAGCCGTCTCTATAACTTTCGTTCTAATGGTCCGATATTTAAAAAAAATTCAAATAGGTCTTTTTGAAATATTGCTTTCACCTGGATTGATTTCTATTGATTTTCACCTATTCTTCTATTCTATTGATTATATTCTATTTCTATTGATTTCTATTGATCACACGATGGATGATTCTATTAGATTATTCACCTATTCTTCTATTCTATTGATTATATTCTATTTCTATTGATTTCTATTGATTCACCGATTGATTTCACCTGGAATATACCCAGCTTTCTAAAAAAATCAATATATATTCAAATTCAACAATATTCGACTATTTAAATATAAATAACTCAAAAACTACGATTGCAAAAAAAGTTTTTTTTTACCAAATTGTACTGAAAATATTCTACTTCTAAGCTGTCAATTTTCAGACCATTAATTTAATTATGCTAATTTGCAAGGGGTGGCGGTTTTTGAAAAAAAAAACTGGTGTTCCAGTTTCCGTCAGATTTTCCCTAAAAAACCGGTTTCCGGTTCAGACAGGCCTCATAAAAAAACGGATTTGCCTGTCAAAACACCGGTTTTTCAAAAAACCGGTTACAGTTTTCCATCCCTAAGCTGCTTTACTATTGAAGAGCAGTCCATTCTATTTAATGTCTTTGGGTCTATCAATTCAAATTTACTGGAGCAGGGTTGTCAGGTTTTTCCAGCTACTGCTCATAACAAGCCGGCACTGAGGTAGCCCAAGATACACCGCTTTAGCAGTTTTTTCAGCTACCGCGCATAACATAGTAGCCGAAATTATGGAAACTGTCACTAAGGTATACCAAGATGCACCGCTTTATCAGTTTTTTCAGCTACCGCGCATAGCATAGTAGCCGAAACTATGGAAACTGTCACTGAGTATCCCAAGATGCACCGCTCTAGTCTGCTTCTTTTCTGCGTAACTGCACACATACATATAGACCGCTCTATTATCTTTAATAACTCTATGTTTTTTTACGATCCGTGGCCGAAAACTCAAGACCGATGCCAAAAGTTGAAAATAAGCTAGTTTCCGTGGGACTGCTCCAGGGCATCACGTAGCTCTAGCGCTAAGAAACGTTTTCTGCCAAAGCCACGGGACGCAACCTGAAGCAGCCCTGGCACAAAACAAGCACACCACCACACTCACTTTCAGTGTTTCTGATTGGCTGACGCCGCGTAAGTCACGTGGCTTTCAAGCTTACGACAATTACGATTTTATATTATATAGAGAAACAGACAGATGGCTTTTCAATACCGTGTGTTTTCTGTATGAAAGAACTAGGCATGCGTATACACCGAAAAAAAGGACAAATTGTCAGTTCTAACCACGTGTCCTTCTTTTTGGCATATACGCATGTTTAGTTCTTTCATACAGCCAACACACGATATTGAAAAGCCATCTGTTGGTTAAATTGAACATAATAAAGTGCAATAACATAATAACGTAATAAACATGGCTAACATAATAAAAGTGTTCCATATCAAATTCCAGGCCTGACTCATTCGTTTTCTGCAAGAATTGTGTTAATATCTCTATCCATTCTTTTTTTTTATTAACTTTTAAAAACAGGTAGCCCATTTGGGGACACCCTGTACTTAAAATCCTTATTTGAATATGCAAATATCATTTAGAGTATTTTAAAATTTGTTGAAGTAAATACTAACCTCTAAAGTATTTTTCAACTTCCCATATAGCTTGACCTAGTTTATAATCGTCACTGGGTGGAGAACCGTAATTAAAGTAAAGTATCACCTATAATCAAAATTACAGAGTTTCTCTTAAGTACTTTACGTAAATGAATGGTCAAAGTAGCAATAGCTGCACTTCAATTATTTATGGTTTTCTTAATGATAAATTGCTTAATTATATTTAACTTTGCCAAACGCAGTTTGGCAGTCTCTTAAAGTCTTTTAAAATTTTATCAGCCCATTAAACTAGCTAAAATTAACATTAAATATGTGTGCCCAAAAATGCAGTTCATTGTGCCAAAATGGTCATTGTTCATTGTTCAAAAATGCATTTATGAGTGCCCCTTCCCAAACATTTCGAACTACCATAGAAATTATTAAAATATAAGATCATATTAGTTTAATTGTTTATATAGAAATAAATTTTGATACCTTAGCTGGCGCTCCTGATTGAACATCAGTTACTGTTTTTTGCGTTTCATCATAGTATTCTACATATTCGGTCAAAGTTTGGTTCAGATTTTCGAAAACTTGCAATTCTGAATTCTTTGACCCACCTATTGAAGAATAGTAGTTTCATTTGTAAACAGATACACAAATTCTGTTCACGAGCTAATCCTCTGGGATTAGCTTGTGAACAGAGTTACTGTGAACAGAGCTACTGTGAACAGAGCTACTACAGAGGTTAACACTTTGGGGTTAGCTTTTTTTTCAAGTTTTAAATTCGTAAATTAAAAATACATTAAAGAAATTTCTTTACCAAATGGCTAAAAAAAATTCTTGACAATTCACTTAAAAATCAAATCAAACAATATATTTTTTAATTTGTAAAAATATGTGTGTTGTTGAATAAACTGTAAGGGGGTTCTTAATGAAAATAACTTGGATTTTACGAGCTCTTAACTTTACTTACGCTTGTTGAGATATTTTGAGAAGCAAGATTGACACCCAGAAATGCCAGTGTTGTTTACAATAATTTGAAGACCTTTATTTTGTGAAGGATTGAGATTTGTGTAAACACCAATTGAATTTCCGTTCGGACGGACATCGAAATTAAGTGACAAGTTCCTGAAAATAAAAATTAATAAATTAACAAACAATAGATTTGTTGCAAGAGTTATTGGTTAACATTTAAGTTTATTTTAAAAAATTTAAATTACATGAGCTTGTAATTTTTTAAAGGATAGATAAATTTTTTAAAGAACACTCAATGGTATTGTGGTCTGGTTTACATTAGGGGTGGAAGGTATAGTTTCGAGTTGAGTACGAAGATTTTACCTACAACTAAGCAATAGTAGTCGAGTCGATTTTTAAAGTATTATGTTGTGGGCGTGGTCTAGTCTTAAAGATCAAATGAACGTCATATGTGTGTAAATGACCAACAAATGTGTTTAATAGATCCTTTGTATTTAAGTATTAAAACAAACGATACTTAAAGAAAAGGTTACTCGGCAATTCAGATACATTTTTTGAATGAATGCTTTCTAGCGTCAAAAAATGTGCATTTAAGAAAACCGATTTGAAAATACCACAAAACAAGGAAAATTTAGGTATAGGGCTTTTCAACTAATTAGGGAAGATTAGTAATAGAAAAAACATCTTCATTAATTCAATAGATAAATTAAGTTAATAATGATATTACCCGATAACTTCAACTTGAAAGTTCCTCTGAAGATCCGGTGTTGATAAGTCTAAGATAGCGAAGATATCGAAGGGAGTAGTGCATTTCTTATCTAAAGAATAACATTTATAATAACAATTTTTAATAACACTTTATTTAATCACTTTGTTAACTGTTATCTAATAATAATTTACAAAACTACTTTTATATCAATTTGCAAGAGACTTCAATGATGCCATATTTTATTGAAGTATACTAAAAAAAGCGTTGTCGCTCTGTTTTTAAACAAAAGCTTTATGTTCAAACATTTTTTTTTATAAACTATACATTTTGCTTAATTTTCTTCATAAATTAGCGTATTAATTAAGATCTGATTTAACATCTTAATCTGTTAAGTTTTAAAATGATTCAATTTAAAACTTTTGAAATGCAAAATCTTTTACCTAAGGTTGCTTCGGATCCACTGCACTCACTGGATGCTTCCCCTTAAAATATATTTTGACTGTGCTTATTAAATTGAATTAAAAATATAACTCAACAATTAAACAACGCTTAAAAATAAAAATAAAATTGAATATTTAGAAAGACAAAATAAATCGTTAGAGTTAAAAATCTAGTTTATAAAGCCAAATATGAAAATACAAAGTACTTAAAATTATTATTTAGAAATATAAACATCTAAACCCCATTTTAGAATAATCAGTCGTATTTTTACAATATGAAAACATATAACATGCTTTTTATTGTAACATTGTAGCTTTAATTTATAGTTAATTCATTAGAAAAGGAGGTCTCTTATTTTATTTAGGTTTTGTGTGTTTTAAAGATTCATATAATTGGGAGTATAGTTATAATTAATTTCGAAATAATTCCATTAAATGTATAGTTAATTTTGAGTGCAGTATTACACGGCTGAAAATTACAAGTTTAAACCACTCAACCTTCTTTCAAAACTTTCTGCAAATATCATAATCAAAAGCGAAATTTCATTATTCGATTGATTTGTCAAAGAAAATCAAATAAAACTGTTTAGTCAGTAATTATATCTCTATCCACATTACCTGTCATTTCGCTAAGAATTTCTGATGACTTCGACAAGAAACTCACAATATCGTTGATTTCTTGCTCAGCGGTTTCTTCAGGACTCGTACTAACTGATTCACAATATAATTTATGGAAATTGAGCAACTCATCTTTTAAGTTTACAATTGTTTCTAAATTGCGTTCTCGATTGCACCATTGCGAATCGCTTTTTGTTGTTACATCAAAATCTTCTATCAGTCCTGTGGGTCCATAATACATTCGAAGAATTTGGCTTAGCCTCACTTTTTGGTAGACTTGGATTTTTTCTTCGAGTTTTTTCCCGATGACGAGACCTAAAAAATATGAAGTTAAAATTTATATTGTTATTCAACATTACAGTTAAAAGTCAGTACAAATTATAAAATGTGTTGAAACTGTTTAAGCACATTGAGCAGTTAAAACAGTTTTAAGACTATTCACCAGATGAGCACTTACTTAAATTGAAAGGAGGATGGGGAGCCCAGTCGGCTAGGCACTCGCCTAGCATGCGAAAGGTCCCAGGTTCGGGCATCGCCAAAATAACTGCCGTTCTTTAAACGCCCGTGCAGCCAAAAATGCCCGACTAATAATATCCCGTGTACACTCTTAAAACAAAAGAGTGAAATCCACTCCAGTTGGAGAAGTGCATTTTCGACACTGGAAAGGATTGAATATTAGCTCAGGCTGAGTTGAAATCACTCGTTTGGAGTGATCCTGTCGTTGGTTTAACACACAAAGAATCCACTCCTTCCGGGTAAGTGCATTTTCCAGTCAGGAGGAGTGAAATTAACTCAGACTGAGTTCAAATCCACTCTCTTGTTTTAAGAGTGTAAGGGAGTGCACGTTAACCCTTTAGTCCAACGGTCAGATGGCACTGATTTAAAATTATGAGAGTAAATTTGGAGTTTTATCGAAAAAATGAGTTCAACAGCATCAATGCCAGCAACTCTTTAAAAACAAAATCCTTTTTTATACAAATAAACGATCCGCGCGATCATCATAGCTCAATCGGAAAGAGTTACTAGAATAAAGTGGATTATGTTATTTGTTGCTGTATGGCAACAGTTTGCACTAGAAGGTTAAATATCCTTCAAAGTCAACGAGCTTATAATAGGGGTAGAGCGGCTAATGGCAACCATACCGTGGAACCAACATGAAGAGAATTCCTCCTAGGGTCACGTGATTGCATCTCCTACTACGAGCAGGCTGTGTATGTATTTTGCTATGGCAATCGGTATAGGAAAGGTTCGTGATATTCGCAGCAGCTAAATTATTGCAAAAATGGTTGTTTCTTGTTGTGCTTTTAACTGCAACGAAGTTCATAAGAAAGGAGGAAGTATTATATATATAATTTTTCAAAGTTTGATTTGGCTCATTTTTCACAAAATTAGTTGAATGAAGTGAACAGTGTGTTCTTAAGTTTTCTTACACACAACAGATTTGTATATATTTTTTACAAATATGCATAAAAATATCCTAGCCGTTAATAAATTAAAGTGAAGTGTTTATCAAAAGACCTACATAATCATTAGGTCTAACGCAACATTAATCCAACCAAAAAAAACATTCCATAACAAAGACAAAATGCTTTGAAATTCGGCGCTTTTTTTTCAAAAAGCGCCAAACGGCACGATAACTTGCCAAATATTCTTCCCTTTCTCATAGTCACGTGGTAAACCACGTGACTGTATGCGAAGTTATCTGAGTGCCACCGGCTCCGTAGTAGAAACCTTCCCTAGGCCGCTCTACCCCTATTATAAGCTCGTTGTTCAAAGTCCTAACGTTGCGGGCCGATCCAGCGGCGCACAGTGGTCGGAAAAGGCTGAAAAACGGTCAAAATTCATTTATTTTTTTGTTGTTTGACAAAAATACATACAAATTCGGTTTTATAGGTTTTTGACCCATCTGAGTCGATATAGGACACAATCAAGTTTGTAAAACCTATGAATTTTAAGTTACAGTGAATGCAAAAGAACAGTATGTAATGATGTAATGTTAAAATTGCGTGTACGTATGAAGAATAACGCGTTAAGCTACATGTATTGCGCAAGTGCATATGGGTATGTTTGTTTAGGTCATGGTAATACGTAATCGTACGTCAAGTAGTCACAAAAACCCAAAATACTAAAAAAAATCGTTAAAAAAAATAAAACTTTGAGTTAAAAAGCTTTACACTATTTTCAATATTTACTATACTTCAATTTGGCTTATGAAATTAATTGAAAACAAAGTTTTTTAGTGATAATATTTTTGTACTAATTTTTGAACTATGCATGAATTATATAATATTAAACATTAAAATTTGTGGAATAAATATATAGTATTAAACATTTAAGTTTGTGAAATTATACCAAAGATTTAATATCAAAATAAAAAGAACATATACTTTCAAGTTAACCGTCAACAGTTTTTTAAGACCATAATTAACAGCATTTTATTATAGAAGATGTTGAGACCAAATATGATATTAATATTACCTTAAGACTTTTTAATGAATTTTAAATAAATTTTCGTTTAATTTTAATACGGTTTAGGAAATAAAATATTTGTCAATAATATCTTATTTGATTTAAAAGTACTATAAACTCTGATGTTAGATTAAAAGTATATTATCAAATCAGAAATGCAAGGAATACATGTATTTCAGGAACTAAATAAAAGCCTCATTGATAGAACATATTCATAAATAGGATTTTAGTCTGAAAATTGTGTTGAAGCACTAAACATTTTTGCTTTGAAAACATATAATAAATTTGTTTAACATCCTTTAAGATCACAAAATTAATATAATACTTTTTTGGGGTCTTCGTGTAGGTCTAATTTGTTGTTTCTTTTAGGCTTTGCAAGAAAGGTATTAATGTAAGGGTAATAAGTTGTAGTTTTGTATATGAACTGTTTAAAAGAATGAATTTTGGACACCTCCCCCCCCCCCCCCTTCATATGAGCCAGTAGGCATCTCTTGAAAGCATTATTATTGTAAATAAATCATTTTCTCTCCTACAAAGATAACACCAGTATTAGTTCTTTTATTTGTTTATAATTAAACTCTTTGCAAGTGAAGCGGTCGAAGCACCTGTCGGATTTTTTGTTACTTTGTTTCTTGATTAACAGCTGGCGAGGAGCAACGCGCAGCGGTGTTGTGCTTTTCGACGATTTTTGAACGTCTAGATTTTGACACTTCTGCTTATAATTATGGTTTCCGTACGTGTCCGCAGCTGAAATTTGGATTTATCTTTTATATACGATTTGGAGAACTAGTTAATTGTAATGAGACTTTGGCGCATTGTGGCGCAAGAAAGTTGCACTCTTTCAAATGTTTAAAAACATAGTATTTTAGAAACTGAAGTCAAAAACTGATTAAAAAATTATTTTGCATTTTTTTAAACAGCTAAAATAAAAGAAAACCTTTTATAAAACACAAAAAGATGTTAAAAAAAGTTGTAATTAAATAATAAATAGTCTATTTTGAATTCCACGTGTATCACCTCAAAACGGGTTATTTTTCATTTGTTGACTTTTCGTAACTATAAATACATCAAAAAATTATTTTTAAAGATTTTTATTTGGTAATATTACTATTCAATTATCTATTAATTTGAAAATATATTCATTTTGCATTTTGGGAACACTTCGAAATTTGGCATTTTGGCCGCTCCCAGACCACTGTGCGGCGTAGTGGTTAAGGCATTGGCCTCTGGAGCTGCTGGTTCCGGGTTCGAATCCTGCTCAGGCATGGATGTTTGTGTTTGTCGAGTATATGTGGAGTACGTGCTCGTAAAATCTGTTGGGTCCGAAAGTCCTGTGGGCGGTCATTGCGCAGTTTCCCAAGGGTACAGGTCCCTGGAGAAAATTTTCCTCCCCTTCAGGGACGTGTCGAAATTGCAGAGGTGGCGACAGATGGCAACATCTGTCATATGTGTTTGTGTGTATCTTGTGTTGTTCTACTTGACGATTGTTTATAAGCGGGTTCTTGCGACCAAGCACACAAGCCTGAAAATATATGTCTACCAACCAACCAACCCACCTAACGCTGCGTACGATGTGGCCCTTAACGGTTGCTCCTTCAAAGTCCTAACGCTGCGTACGATGTGGCCCTTAACGGTTGCGTTGGGTGTCTATTAAGGTGTCGGCACGTCACTTGACTGTGGTTCTAAAAATGCGACACCCCTCGCCAATAGTCCTCGTGCAGCTCTAGTGCGATTATAATTAAAACATAAGCTAACCTTAAATTGAAAAAAATTCTTCAAACCAAATTTTCTTTTACATTATTTTTTAATGGGGCTGTTTTGGCTGATCAAACCTTTTGCAGACTCGGCACATTTCTAAAAACTGAGGGCCATATTTTGTGTCACCATCAAGGCGGCTCTCGCTACCAATTTTGAAAAAAATCTAAGCTTTCTAAGGACGATAAATATGCCGAAAGAACCCTAGCCAAATGGGTACTCAAGGAATCTTTTACATGACACATACTGATTAGATGCCATGCGTGTCGACGATTTTCCCACCCTGAAAAACTGCCGATTCAGCCGGAGCTCGAACTTGATGGTTTATGAGGCGGCCATGTAATGCCTCACATGCATTAGCCACTGATTCGACATCTCCCCCCCCCCACATTCACATCTTTTACATTCTTCTATTAATTAAGAAAAAAATGCCGCTTTTTTCTTGTTATTGAGAATTGATTTCGCATTAACTCTTTCACCATGTCCCATAAGCCGTACGAGTTTTATAGACTGAGAGTCAGGGCTCCCAGACATAAGTAATTTTTTAAAGGAAGAAATGTATCGGATTAGGTTCGATTTTCATTTACTTTAAGTGTATGCATACCCGCGAGAGTTTACCGACGGCCAATTTACAGGTATCGGGTGCAAAAAGAGTAGCTAATTATTAAATAACTTAAGTCATTTTTTAAAGGCTGATTTTTAGGAATCGTCCGAAACTTGTCCCAGACGCTTTAAATGTCCCTGTCAAGTTCAGGCTTAGTCCCACGCATCTTGTGGGGCGATATGGCACGACGTATTTTCCAACTAAACAAAATTTATTTAAATTATAATTACAAACTTTCTATGTTTTTTTTAAAAAAATTTTTGGAGGGTCTGTAATTGTTTGTTACTTTTCTGGTGACAGAAATAAAACGGAGTCGATAATCAATGAAAATGAAGAAAGATTTTCATTTCGGTTTAAATAATTTTTTGTTTACTAAGAAAATACTTTGCGCCATATCGCTCCACAAGATGCGTGGGACAAAGTCTGAACTTGACAGGGACATTTAAAGCTTCTGGGAAAAGTTTCGGCCGACGGAAAGTGTCTGGCAAATTAATTATTAACTTTTAACATTCTTTTCTAAAATATCCGTAAAAATTAGCCTTTAAAAATGACTTAAGTTATCTTATAATTTACCTACTTTTTGCACCCGATACCTGCAAATTGGCCGTCGGTAAACTCTCGCGGGGTATGCATACACTAAAAGTAAATGAAAACCGAACCTAATCCGATACATTAATCCATTAAAAAATGACTTAGTTCTGGGGGCCCTGGGCTCTCGCTTTATTATATTTAATACACTCTATGCACTTTCAAAAGAACAATTCTATCGACTTACCATCAATTGCACCCCTGAGGTCAGAGTTAGTAATGAACTTTTTATTTCCTGAACCTTTCATTACTTGACTACTTGACAAAGTGTATCGAGTAGTGCAAGCCAAGTCATTCCACATGCCATTAGGAAGAAAACTGACTGGTCCATCAAATTCATTCACATAAACGGAAATTAAATCTAAAAGGAAAGATAATGGTTCTAAATGAACTAAGATTACCACAGACAAGTTTATAATGTCAAATTGTAGTTAATAACTAGATTTTAAATGTCATAATTTTTTTAAATATGATTTTTCAATTATTTTCACATTCATAAAAGTAATTGATCCATTTATTCAAATGGAGCCCATTACAACAGCCATCAGAATTTATTATAACTTCGGTACTATAACTATAAGTTTCTGAAAATTATTATGTATTTTTAAGGGCGTCCGGTACCTTGCACAACTTATTCTTTATTTTTGGCACTTGCTGAAGCCAGATTTTTTCCTTCGAAAGTAACATCCATAAACAATGCTTTTTAGCCAAAAAAAAAAAATCCCTTTAAATCCGTGGACAATTTGACAAAATTTAAATTTTTCATCAAATTTTGACCTTTTTTCAAAATTCTACTCCTCTTCGGTTTATCAATTCTAAAGAATCATAAATTTATGTAGAGGTTCTTTATTAATATCCTCATGGAAGTATGCATTCCAATTTTAGTTCACACACACTATTGTTTTGGGAAAATATTAACGAAAAAATCACCAAGAATAAAACATAAAAATACTTTACCTCCTAGCGTCACGCCGATAAGTCGATTGACTTTGACATTAGCTAAAGCGTCAGCGTTTCTGTTTCCTTTTATTTTACGAAAAATTTCGATGGCATTCATTTGGTTATTTCCGGACAAACCTGATAAAATGCCTAGAAGAACTTTGCTAAGAGAAAATGCATGTTTCCATTTTCCATGCAAGCTCACGACACCGTTTTCCCTCGGATTTTTGGTAGTTCTGAAAAAGTAGTTAATGGTAAAATAAATGTACAGAACTCACAATTCATAAAAACATATGTAAATGTTTGTGATTACGACTAAGCTCTTTTGTAATTTCATATTTTATGGACTGATATCAAATATATTCCCATAAGCATTTTTAATAACAATTTTCAGGTCAGGTGACACTGACTTAAAATTATGAGACTAAATTTGGAGTTTTATCGAAAAAAGTGCGTTAAACAGCATCAATGCAGCAACTCCTTAAAAACAAAGTCATTTTAGCTTCCACATTACGTTTATAACGTAAAAAGTGGAAGGTTTTATAATCGTTCAGTCCGTCTGTCCGTCCGTCTGTCCGTCACCCACTTTCACAGAGCTAACCAAAAGTCGCACAAACAATTGGGATACGTCATTTTAAAGCAAAAAATCGGGCTAGGTTACATCCCAAATTTCATTAAAAAATTTAAATTAGAAGTATATTTAAAATTTAAATAACTAAAATTTTAATCTGCATTGAAATAACATGCAAATTCCATTTTCATTCAATGAGCGAACCAAAAGTCGCACAAACAATTGGAATACGTCATTTTAAAGCAAAAAATCGGGCTAGGTCACATCCCAAATTTCATTAAAAAATTTAAATTAGAAGTATATTTAAAATTTAAATAACTAAAAATTTAATCTACATTGAAATAACATGCAAATTCCATTTTCACTCAATATTTTCACTGTTGCCATTTCATCAAACGTACGAGAAACTTTATTTAAAATAAAAATAAAACCTTTGAAAGAAAATTTATTTATGTGATATAATTCGGTTTGGATTGTTGAAATATCACAATAGACTTCTTTTGATGGTTCATTATATATTTATGAAGAAAGATGTATTAAGAATTCTAATTTTGCATAAAATATATGCAAAGTTTCTCTTTTATTTTTAAAGCATCATTTTTACTAATTATATATTTTTCGAACTGTAAATTAAATTCCGGCGACTAAAAGAATTATATTTATTAAAAGTTTGCATCATTATTCCACGAATTCCAAACAAATTTAGCAAACGATAATGAGTAATTTTTAATTTGACAAAGTATATTAATGAAAATCGTTAATTTTTACGTTTACAATTCTAAATTAGAAGTCTCTGTTAGGCGAATTTCTTTCTGAGGTGTATAATAAGTGTGTTTCCTGTGAGCATAAATATGGTGTGGAAGCGGTTCAACTTGTTTAATTTGACAAAGTATATTAATGAAAATAGTTAATTTTGGCGTTTACAATTCTAAATTAGAAGTCTCTGTTAGGCGAATTTCTTTCTGAGGTGTATAATAAGTGTGTTTCATGTGAGCATAAATATGGTGTGGAAGCGGTTTTAGTGACAGGTTCTGTAACAAACCAACTTGTTTTATACAAATAACGAATGGTACAAGTCAGCTGCTTCGGTATCGATATTTTTGAAGAGCTTGAACAATCTCTTTAATAACCGCACGATCGTGTGAGCCCGGTCGGAAAGGGATACTATTATTTTCTATTTTAAGACATTCTATTATTTTCTAATCATGGGTTTGATAAGATGATATCTTACCGTTGGAAAAATTATATTTGCCATAATAAGAGACGAAAGTACATTCCTAAATTCTACCACACACATTTCACATGTTTCCAAAGTTATATCTTCCACATACTACTATATTATTTATAGGGTTCAGTTATATATATTATTTATAGGGTATAGTTATTTTATAGGGTTCACATTAAAGGTAAGTACTCTGATTGGAATGAAGTAGTAAGTGGAGTGCCTCAGGGCTCTGTACTAGGGCCAATTTTATTCATTATGTTTATTGATGATATCAGCTGGGGGTTGAATAGCAAGTTAAGTATTTTTGCAGATGACTTAAAAGTGACGAGTACAGTTAATTCTGTTGAGCAAATTGAGCAATTGCAAAGTGATCTAACGAAAATTACTGAGTGGGCTGCAAGGTGGGGCATGTCGTTCAGTGTGAATAAATGCCAAACCTTGCATTTGGGCAAGAACAATGTTAATTATTCTTATGTTTTACAGGGAGAAAGTATTCAAGACAGTGAGTTTGTTAAAGATTTAGGAGTTTTTGTGAGCAATGATTTTAAAATGAGTAAACAATGTGTTGAAGCAAGTAAGAAGGCCAATCGAATGTTAGGATATATTAGAAAAAGTATCACTTCTAAATCTAAAGAGATTATTTTGCCATTGTATAGGGGATTGGTAAGGCCACATCTGGAGTATGCTGTTCAGTTTTGGTCCCCCTTTCTCAGAAAAGATATTGAAATGCTTGAAAAGGTTCAACATAGGGCTACAAAAATGATTAAGGGTTTATCGGGTATTGATTATGGTAATAGATTAAGATCGTTAAACATGTATTCCCTGGAAAATAGGAGATCAAGGGGTGATTTAATTCAGTTGTTCAAGTTCATTAAACAGGGAGACATGGAGGGCTTAGGTTTTACCTTAAATAGCCGGACCAGAGGGCATGGACAGAAATTGAATAAATCATGCTTTAGAAGGGAGGTTAGAAAACATTATTTTTACAATAGAGTAGTCAATGAGTGGAATGCTTTGCCAGAATATGTTGTGTATTCGAAGAGAGTGGAAGATTTTAAGAAGAATCTCGATAACTATTGGAAACTGGTAAGGAATTAGATATATTTTGGACCAACCTTGCTGGGCCTCTGGCCTGTTGTTGGTCGACAATTTTTGTATTTGTATTTGTATTATCTTCAAAATAAAATTAAAACGGCAATGCAAAAACCCATAAATCAAAATTTCAGTATAAATTTTAATTAAAATCTTATGCAGTGAAAACAAGTTTACACTTAAGGTAGGCGAATACCCAAAATTTCCCAAAATTCTAAAACTTGTACTATTGCTTTAATCTTTTCCAAATTTGGCATAGTGATTTCAAATATAATGAATAATACTATTTAGGCTTTTGTTTTTATTTAAATATAATTTATTTATTTTAAACTGTGTTTTTCTAATAAAAAAAGAGGTTTACGCCAACAAGTCTACCACATTGAATTTTCATCCTATGAACATTTATTATGTGTTAAATTCTTCATTTTGAACTGATACATGCAATGACCCTCTAGAGTTACATACAAATTACAAGAAAAAAAGTTATTAAGAAAAATGTAAAAAACTAGCCACAAAAAAAAAAGATTTTTTTCGATTAACTTACACTTGCACATTTAAAAAAAAAACTTGTATACTTACACCAGATGTTAGAGGTTCATGGCACAGATATATATTGAAATAACATCTGTGAAAAATTTCAGGTAAATTAATGTAAAACTTTTTGTGCTAGAAGTGTTGGTGTAAACCCCTTTTTTTAGTTGAAAAACACCGTTTAAAATAAATCAATTATATTGAAATGAAAAAAATTGCCTAAAAGGCATTGTTCATAATATTTGAAATTACTATGCCAAATTTGGAAAAGATTAAAGTAATAGTAAAAATTTTAGAATTTTGGGTATTCGCCTACCTTAAGCCAATTTGCTTATCCATCAAATGGTTGAAGACTTTGTGCTTTATTGCTTATTAGATATTGACACAATTCTTGCAGAAAACGAATGAGGAATGTCTGGAATTTGATAACGAACACTTTATTATGTTAGTTATATTTATTATGTTATTACACTTTATTCTGTTCAATTTAACTGGCAGGTGGCTCTTCAATGCCGTGTGTTGGCTGTATGAAGGAACAAGGTATGCGTATACACCGAAAAGAAGTAGTAGTTCAGAACATTTCTGACCACGTGTCCTTCTTTTCGGTGTATTTAAATTATTATTTTTTTTTCGGTGCGTCGGTTAAATTAAATATAATTAAGTGTAATAACGTAATAAACATAACTAACATAATAAAGTGTTCCATATCAAATTACAGACATGACTCGTTAGTTTTCTGCAAGAATTGTGTTAATATCTCTATCCATTTCTTTTTTATTAAGGTAGGCGAGTACCCAAAATTCTAAAATTTTTACTATTACTTTAACCTTTTCCAAATTTGAAATAGTGATTTCAAATATAATGAACAATGCTTTTTGGGCAATTTTTTTAATTTAAATATAATTGATTTATTTTAAATGGTATTTTTCAGCTAAAAAAAAAGAGTTTACGCTAACACTTCTAGCATAAAAAGTTTTGCATTAATTTACCTGAAATTGTTTACAGATACTATTTCAATATGTATCTGTGACATGAGCCTCTAACATCTGGTGAAAATATACATTTTTTAAAAAAAAATTTAAGTGTAAGTTAATCGAAAAAATCTTTTTTGTGTGGTTATTTTATAAAATTTTTCTTAATTACTTCTTTTCGTGTAATATGTATGTAACTCTAGAGGGTCATTGCATGCATCAGTTGAAAACGAAGAATTTAACACATAATTAATGTTAAAAGGGTGAAAATTCAATGTGGTTGACTTGTTAGCGTAAACATCTTTTTTTAGTAGAAAAACACCGATAAAAATAAATAAATTATGTTTAAATAAAAAAATGCCTAAATAGTATTATTCATTATATTTGAAATCAGTATGGCAAATTTGGAAAAGATTAAAGTAATAGTAAAACTTTTAGAATTTTGGGGAATTTTGGGTATTCGCCTACCTTAACTTTTTTAAAACTACCTTAACCTTTAAAAACAGGTAGTCCATTTTGGGACACCCTGTAAGTTAGTGCAGTTTAATATTCATTAGTATTTTGTTGCATTTATAAGTATACTTTGATAAAGTGAATGTATAATAATGTGCGTCGTTTACAATCGTTTAATGTATATGCATTGGCTTATTTTGTGCTGGAGTTAAGAAGTGAATAAGAGGAATAAGAGGTAGTCTCGTGATTTTTCAATTTACGGAAGTGATCTCCGGTTAGCTTTTGCTAAATCCGATGACCGATCCAACTAATTTCGTGAAACAATGCAACAAGGGAAACTACGCATTTCTCGAAAAGATAGCCAGGTGGCGCTGTAAGGCGTTACATCAATTTATTTAGTATTACTACAGCAGTTTGTTTAGTACACCTACTATCAGAGATTGGTTACAGGTGATTTTCTAGTAAATGGTGTGATACCTGTAAAGTTACTAAGCAATCGTTAGTAAATTCACTCCAATTTTTTTACTGTGTATATGACTCCTTCCTATAAAACTGGAATAATATGGGTAGCAACGATCATTATGGTTAACCCATTACCACCCCATCTGAATCAGATATGTTTACGATTTACGGACATTTTTACCAAATAAGTTAATTTCAATAACTTAACAACCTAAAAAGTTCTGAGGCAGCTGTCCTTTGTGCAAGTACGATTTTCTTGGATACCTTATTATTATGCCCGATAGGTACTAGGAACTCGTGTACTAAACTTTATGTCTGTAGTTCATTATTTAAGCTGTAGACCATAGTAAAGAATGCCTCCCAGTCATCGCTGGTATGCGGGCAAGGAGCCGGGCTCTTCACTGGTTCTCAATTGTGATAGAGCCACCTGCACTGCGGTCGCCAGATTATCAAGTGGCCACTTAAAATGTCTCTCCTTCTCAGAGGGCAAGAAGATCTTTGCAACCTGTCCTAAATCCCAATTTTAACCAGGCCTCCCCCCGAGCATATTCTGGGCTGCGTCGGACTGTCCAAAGATGATGTTTTCTCGTCCCCTCTGCTCGTCATAGACTTTCTGCGGGTCCACGGCCTTTTGGATTTGGTCTGACAAGGCGGATTAGCCACAACAACAAGCTGTAGATAGATGACCAATGTTCAAGAAATACTTTTTCAGTATGGGCACCCTCCAAAACATGTGAAATGCTAAAAATACTCCATTTCGGAATTTCGACTAAATCGCAATATTTTCATTACCTTATATTTCATATTAAGTGATTGAGAGATATACTTGAACTACTTTTCAAATGGAAGTAAGTCACTTCATTTTCGTTATTTTTTTGTGCCAAAACAGCGAAAGTCTTGAGTTTGTTATAAGATAATTATAAGATAAGAGATAGATATTATAAGGTAATACTATATACATTCAGATTTTTTAACCATAATAGTTAGTGTGACTATCATCCATAGATAACTGGAAAAAATTATATTTTTCCTTAAAATCAATAAATAAATCTTCTATAACAAAATCGAGATTTCTGAAAATGCAAAATGTTGACTTAACACCTTTTGACCTTTTGGAAATCAGCTCTTCAATTATAGCCTTGATATTATATAATATAATAAAGAAATAGAGGAGTTATGTGTTAGTGTATGTGGAATCGGTGGGATTATTGGTCGTATTGTTGGTATTATGTAGATTATATAGTAATCTAGTGTCGAAGGTAAATTTATGTTTTTCTTGAACAGTACCACTCTTGTTGGACCTTATTCATGTAAGTCATAAATTTATATTGCATTGCAAATCTAAAGAAATATTAAAAAAAAAAAACTCTATCGCGTTACCCATCGATTTCAAGCTCTTCCTGGTTGTTCCTCAAAGCAGAAGTATTCACACTGTGCGACAACATAAAATGTAGAGCGCATTTTTCATCATGGGAGAAATCTTCTTCTTTCCAAGGATAACTTGGGCTGTCTGGGACGTTAAAAAAGGCCTTCTCAACCTCGTACGTATTCTGTCCTTCCCAATTTTTGAAACCGGCACTCAACTTGTCAACTCTGAAAGCTGGTAATAAAGAAATAAATTACATAAGCAAATTAATTTTTTTAAAGGTTTAAAGCATAATGTCAGATCGGTTCTATACGGCGTTTAAATGTTTGAAAAATATGTGTAATTGTAATTAAAAATTTCACCAGGTTAGGTCCACATCGTATTATAATTTAGTACCTATTATAGATAATTATGAGGTGATACTTAGAATTTTAGATGCACTATATATGCTTAGAATTATAGCAGGGCCGGATTTCAGGCTTTGCCGCCTGTTGGCTATGATTTGCCGCCCAAATCACAATTTTCTCCCACTTCGGGGAAAGGTTTTCTAGTTAGCTGCAATATAGGGTGGTATGTGCTGTTTAAAATAGATACACATATTAAAATCATCTGTACCGTTACACACTAAATCGATAGCGAAATAGGAAATTTTTGCAAACTGTTCCATATACTATTTTTCTTAACTTCGAAATCCGGGAGGAGGGTGTGCCCTTGCCCTCGCAGCGACCATATGTTTGCTACGAAATATTAGTACTATATATACTTTTACAGTTTACTCAATAATATAAATTATTTGTTTTCTTTCATAAAAATATTTGTATCTTTATAATATTTTTAATGACTAGTGCCTTTTCAATTGGTAGTAAAATTTGCCGCCCCAAAAAATTCGCTGATCTAGGCTACAGCCTACTTAGCCTATTTAAAAATCCGGCCCTGAATTATAGAATGTGGAAAAAAAATCTAATTAAGTCTTTCTCGAAACCTCTGAGTTTTAGTATTCACAACATGATATACTCAGATAAAACTTATGTTGACTTTCAATACAAAAAAATTATGTTTTTCTCAGTTATCAAAAATTGTGTCGAAACAATACAAAATTTTTTTGAAGGCGCAGCATGCATTTATTCTTCCGTAATGTAGTTCAGCATCTACTCTTAAATGTTTCGGATAAATAGTTTATACTAAAGCTTCAAATGTACTTTTTTCAATAGCTCATAGATATAATAATCGTCTTCTCTCGCGATTGTCAGTTGTATGGCAACTACATAAATTTGCGTTCCTACACTCTTTAAACAAACGAGTGAAAGCTACTCCCATGACAAATGACAGTGAGTGCGCCCTCTAGAAGGGAAGGGCGTAGGCTATATAGCCCATTACCCCGCTCGCTAGAAGAGACAGTCACAAGAGACACACAAAGAAGGACGCCACAAACACATATACAAATAACAACATTTATTGACAAACACAAACATCCATGCCTTTACCGGGATTCGAACCCGAACCCAGCAGCACCAAAGGCTAGTACACTAACCATTGCACCAGTGGGCCGGCAAGCCACTCCCATAGGAGAAGTGCATTTTCGACACTGGAAAGGAGTGAAAATTAACTGTTAAGTCGCTCGTATTCGCCCTAAATCGCTCCTAATCGCCTTAGAATCGCTCGTTTGTTGTTAAGATTGTTTGAGGTTTAGAAGAACAAAACAGTGAAATCCACTCATATTGGGGAAGTGCATTTTTGACAGCAAAAGGAGGGAAAATTAACTCAGGCTGAGTTAAAATCCCTCGTTTGTTTTTTTAAGAGTGTATGTCATCAGCACAATTCTTATAATGAAACAACACAATATCGTAATGTTGTCCTTTTTACACACACTTGTGCTGTTTGAACAATTTTTTTCTGAGTGTATTTACCTGACAATTTTATTTAATTATAATAAAAAATTATAAAATTGAAAGCCTGACAATAGCCTGAAATAAAAGTGAAACCTAGAAACAGCCTCTGGATAATGTCAGTTGCAGGCGTTGTTGGATATGCGTTCTCAGCCTCTCTACGAGACTTGAAAGCGTCAACTGAACAAATTTTTCCTGAGGAATTTATCTGATGGAATCGAATACTTTTAATTTTATTTAATTATTATAGGAACTTATAAAATTAAAAGCAAAAATAAAACCTAGAAAGAGCTTCTGGATAATTTCAGTTGCAGGCATTGTTGGATATGAGTTCTCCAGTCTCTCTACGAGACTTATGAAAGCTTCCATTGAACTCGGTAGGGGATATTCTTGTCCATTGATGACTTCATTGGTCATTCTGTTTTCGATTCGGTCATCGTAGCACTGCAGAAGTGGCCCTTTTTTGAAGTCTTTGAGTGTTAGGAAAGAGGTAGAATAGTGCGCTAAAAGGAAAAAAAGGCATTTTTTATAAGTTGGCGAAATTTTTTGGGGTAGGGTCAAGTGGGGTAAGTGTGATAGGGTTTCTGCATTTTTCAAAAAGAAAATTCGTTCTCTGCTTCAAGTAAATTCCAAATCCTAAAACTGGTAGTGAATTATTATAAGAAACATACATATGTAGAAAAAAAATTATATTTTTGAATTCCAATTTTAAGTGTACAAAATTTGCATTTCAAAATCCATCACACTTACCCCACATAGAAAGACCCACATAAAAAAAAGACAGTTGCACTTAAATTCAAAAGCTCAAAACTTTCTTTAAACAAAAAATAAGGTCAATATTTCTTTTTAGTTTAATTATAAGTGGTCTAATGTTATATATTGCAAACTTTCAGATTTTTAGAATGATTTCCAAAGTTTCAAGAGCTGTTTATCACACTTACCCCCAATCACACTTACCCCACTTGACCCTACAGTAACCCCTCGTTACATCGCGCAAAAGGATATATGTGTATCATGTCTCCCAATTCTCCCATCTTTTCTATTCCAATATGAACTATTCTTAAAATCGACAAGAGATACATGGCCAAGATTTTAAATATATATATTTTTTTTAAGGAAAACAGGTTTAACTAGTAAAATCCAAGCAGCTAACTTCAGATGATTTTTTTTACTAGAAAATGAGTCAAATATGTATAGTTTTACCTGTACATTAATGTGTAATACTATGTAGTAATCACTAATAATAATAAGTACTTTCTACATTTGTGTTTCTTCTTTTTTAAGGGTAGTTAGATTATTTAATGATTTAGTTCTATCTTTCAAATACATACTGTGCATTAATTAAAAAGTTTTTGATAGTTTTAATGCATCAACAGTTCTATTTATCAAGTAGCTCGTTATATCGCGCATTCGGTTATATCGCGGCATTTTGCTTGTCTCCCGGGAAGCGCGGTATAACGAGGGGTTGAAATCCCTTTAGTTTTTCAGTTTAAAAATAGATACTTCAAGGTATACTTTCTCTTTGATTTTCATGATTTTTTAATACAAGAAAACATGTAGTATTTTAATAACTATTTTTGTTATAAGTATCAATTTTTTTTATTTATAGTGAGAAAAATATTTAGATGCTCTAAGAGCTAATATATTTCAACAGGACAAAACAATGACAACAAGATAATGTTTTTTATGTATTTGAAAATTGTTTTTGGCAAGCAAACACTTTTGGGAATTTTGTTAAATACATTTATAACATCATTACAAGTTATTTCTACGTTTTCAACAGTATATTTAAGATTTTCGTCAGCATATAGAATTTTTTTAAAATAAGCTATTAATATTAAAAAAATAAAATAATAATGGCATTAGTGAAAAAGCATGTTTTTTTATGTGACATAAAGGACTTGTATGAATTGAAATTAAAGTGTTTAAACTCATAAGCTATGATTAAAACTAAATATGGCGTATTGAATTATTATTCTTATGACTCTCTAACAAATATCAATAATAAAAATATTAAGACTTTTTAATGTAGACAATGAATAAGATTTGTTATACATATTTTATATAAAATGCTTAAACTTTTATTTATATTTAAGTAACTTGGAGGTTCTGTCTTGGTAAAAAAAAAAACCTAACTCTAATTTTAAAATATTCACTTTGAGCTTTTTTTATAACTATGCTTGAATGTAAAATTTTTTTAAAAAAAACTAAGCAATAACAGTTTTAATGATTATTATAAGAATATACAAATTTTTACTTACCACACAATATGACCAACAATATACTTATCTTCATGGTGCTAGTTATATGTTCAACATGTGTTATGTCTGTAACAAACGAAAGATTTAAAACGAAAATCATTGACTAAATTTATAAAATGTAATTAAACATATATGCATCTTTGATGCTGAAATTATGTAGCACTGCTGTATTTGTTACCATTCAGGTAATAATAGTTTTAAAATTATATTTTTCCGTGCAATATTTTTTACAGATTTTAGACAAAGTTAAACAGTGGACAATTATGTTTATTACAATAGAATTTCACACTGCATTTTTTATTGTATATTTTCTCGATTTAAAAGCATTTGTTTCTAAATGAAATTTTTTTAAAACTAAAATGTAATCATAGTTCATATTCTCTAATTTTTTTGTCCAAAAGAGAAGTAAAAAAATGACAGTAACTGTTGTATAAATTTGAACCACTGCCAATTATAAAAAAAAATAAAGGGTAAACAACAAATAATGTTACAAGTAGCGAAAACACAGTATTTGACTATGAAATTGTAACAACGTTTTACTTCCCAAAATATAACAAAGTTACAAAGAAAAAAGTAATTCACTTACATAATAAACTTTAAATTACAATTATTGTAAAATTAATATATTAATTTTTATTTAAAAATACTTTTTTTTTAAATTCTGCATGAGAATTTATTCAAAAGTTACATAAAATCTATGATTGATTTCGGTAAGTGTATGTAATAAAATTGACATAAGAGAATTGAAGTATGATTTTTAAACACATTTAAAAGTAGAAAACAAAGAAAACTTATTTCACAATCGAATTTTTTTTTACTTTTTTTTTAAGTATACATTTAGTTATATCATTACTATTGCATAGAAAATAGGATATGAGTCGAAAACGAAAAATATTTATTTTCAGTATCTTTATGTTAAGTTTTTATATACTTTATTTAGAGTATTTAAATATTATCAGATTCTAAGCTCTTTTTAAAGGATATATACGAATAATTGACAAGATTGTACGAAGTAAAGACAAGTTTTAAAAAATGTAACTAAAGCAGTTTCCAATTTAGTTTAAAATTTTTACAAAATTGTATAAGTTCTTAAAACTTTTGAAATTTTATTTTTAAGCTCAAAAAATCACCTATTTAATATAATGTTGACTTTTAAAATCTTATATTCTATTGCAACGAATTTGGGCACGCCCATTCCTTCAAATGTGTAAAATACTGTTTGAAAGCGGTAGGCGCAAATACATAAAGTATTATAACAAGAGACTCTGTACATAAGTAACAAAAATATGAAATATATATTACCTTAATTTTTTTTAAACTAAGTTTAAACAGCAGTATCAGTTTCAATTTACATCACTTGAAGCAACACCAATCTGATGCCTTTTCACCTTACAAAGACTTTGCACTTATTCTGTTTGCTTTCCTACCTTTCCAAAGTATGTAGAGGTGAAGATAGCTTATCACATCTTATGAGTTTTCGTCTTGTAACTTTGCAAACGCTAGAGTATTATCATTTGAAAGCCGTATTATCTCTTAAAAGATTTTCCCGCTATTGGACTAAACAAAAACGGTAGAGAAGTTATTTTAGCTCAAGTGTGTTCTCATACAAATTTTTTCGAAAATTTTTTAGTTATAATAACAAAAGTGTAACGTAAATATAGGATTGTTTTGGAAATTGAATTATCATCAAATGGGGTAACTTTTCTCTAGGCTTTGCAACTTAATAACTTGTTACTCATCACTAAGTTACCTTAGTTGCACGCAATATTGTATGATGTCATTTCGGTGTCTTTTTTGATATCATTCATAGATTTTGATATCGTATCAACATTAAGAGGACTCCCTTGGAATTCCACATCTTGAAAATCGTAATGTTATTCCTATGGAAAACATTCGCAAGTCAATTACCACCACAATTTTATTAAAAGGTGACTAGTTTCTTGTATCATTGTAAAGAACGAAAGGAGTAGATTTTGTAAAATTAATTTGTTTTGTGAAAATCATATACTTAGTATTTTTAGTAATTTTTTGAACTTAATGTGTACTCCATTTTTTACTTACTTCAAAAAATATTAAAAATACTAAATATGTGATTTCCACAAAGCAAATTAATTTTACAAAATCTACTCCTTTCGTTCTTTACGATGATACAAGAAACTAGTCACCTTTTATTAAAATTGTGGCGGTAATTGACTTGCGAATGTTTTCCATAGGAATAACATTACGATTTTCAAGATGTGGAATTCCGAGGGAGTCCTCTTAAGAAGTAGTGTTAAACACTATCCTGAGCTACTAAGGCCCCCATTTAAGTAATAAGGCCTTTGTTCAAGTCTAGCCCAAAGTTTCCCCACGAATCCTAAAGTTCTTCATTTTTTAATTTTTTTTTGGAAATTTCATTTATTTTGGTAACGCCATACTTTAAAAAATTTTGGGGCAATGTTCTTAGTGTTGTTAGTTGAATTGCTGAATTGTTAACTCTAAATAATAGCTTGAGAGTTAAAAAAAAATTACCTAAAACACTGAAACAACAGCTCGTTTTTTGGTTGTGTTTTTTTGTTTGTAAAATATACTGCTATTTCCGTCTGAATAACTACAAGAACGGTTAAAAAAATTCTTCCCGTTGACAGAAAGCTACTAAGAAAAGAAATTCACTTCCGTCTGAAATCACAAGACTTCCGTTAAAAAAACAAAAACGTAAAAATAGAGATATTACTGGTAAAAAAATTTCGTTTTAAGGGAATGTTCCATTTTTAGTCCGACTTCGTTAACGCAACTTTTCTTCATCTCTATTTCTTCTAAAACTCGATTTTAAATGATGACTTCTTTCCCGAATGTAATATCCAAAAAAAATTTAATTGTTGAAAATGATTGTTTTAATTGAAGTAAAATTATACCTTGGAATCAAATTCTCTCCACCTAGAAGGAGAAAATGCTATACCAGTCTAAGCGGATCCTCATAATTCATAGTCTTTTTAGTTTTTGATAAATATTTCTGGCACTTTAAACAGCCGCTGAGATTCATGGCGAGTGTTCCTGAAAACGTTTAAGTCAAATGCTGTTGTGTTATGTATTGATGCTTTGCTTCAACAAGATCTCACAAAATATACTCATATCCAAACGATTCACCAAACATACAGTCTAATTTTTACTTACAAACTCCCTAGATTTTCGATGTTACAAAAACTGTCAAGTATTTAGTGTAGCTTTATCCCCTATCTCAATACTTCACCATATGCCTTGTCACAGTGCATTAGAAGAATTGTTTTTATCGTGTATTTTAAATATAATACATATCACTAAGTCGATCTTCTATACTGTAATAAGAAGGTCAGTAGATTGAGGATTGAACACGTATTTATAAAATATTTACTTCTTTTTTCTGACCTTACCTTAAGAACTACATTTGGTGCAAGTGTACTTAAAACAATGAGTTGAGAGCGGTGCAAAAATCTTATAGTATGGTGAATAAAATTTCAGTCGTTAAATGACAATAATTCTGTTGTAAAACTATGATTCCTATGATAAAACGAAACTCTTATTTAATACGAACAAAAAAACTTTACATGTAAACTACAGGAGGATTTCAAAGAAACGTTAACCGTTTTAGATGTATGAATCTTTTCTTTTGGATCACCTTGTTACCAGGTAACAATAACACATTTAGTTTGAATCACAGTTAATGGTAATAATTTTGTTGGTGACTGTGTAGAAGAATGTAAATAAGAATGTTTCCATAATATACGTTATAATATGATACATTGCCAAAAATATTGATTATAATTGAATCGGTGAGTGCAGAAACCACTTCAGTCCAAAAAATCCGAAAACTCGTTTTCAATGAAAATAAGCGTAGAAAGGCAAGGTGCGTGTTTGGTGAAAAAAATACGTTAGTCTGTTGAGTAGTTCCGTAAATACAGGACGTTTGTTTCAAGTGTTGAGTGCAGAAACAACATGAGTCCAGTGACTGACGTTGTTTCTGCACCCACCGCCTGATCGTGGGACCAATCTTGCCAGGTTCCTTGCCGAGCATGCGCGTGTGATTAACACCCTAAGGTGAGGCTTGTATTGAAGTCAGTTCAGTTAAGTGTTTCAACGTGTTCTAAGTTAGTTTTCAACGTCTACTGTCAGTTTTTTGCAATATGTCAGTGAGTCTCACAAGCAGTGATAGTGATAATGAAACAGCACCCAAGAAGAGGAGGAGGAATGAAGAGAGTTTCGAAGAAACGCGATTAGAACATCTAAAGTACGTGGGGTTGAACACATCAACTGGAAAGGGCATCTCATTCCATCTCGATCAACAGGGTTGCTGCTTGTAAGTGTAAACTACAATGCTTTACTAACTTTAGCGATGATGAAAAATCTGAATTTGTTGCTAATTTGAATCAGTTCAAATCAAAAGATGAGCAAGATATTTTCTTGCAACTGATCGAAAAACACGATATTAAGCACAGTGTGCCAAAAGAAGCAAAATTTAAGTTTGCTCCCACCCGATATAAAGAGTTCCGCTATAACTCTGAAGAAAACATACATTTTCATTGAAGGATTACAAAAGCACAGCTATCAGTTGCTGAGACTTGCTTTCCGTAACGTCGATATTTATTTTCCTTCAAGTATTGCAGCCTACCCATCAGGGAAAGTTCCAATCAACATAAAGAAAATGGAAGACATCCAGAAAATGATTGTTCATATTCCTGAAAACTTCAAAGTTTTTATGATGAACTATTTACCTGGTCAACCACTGAACATGACAATGCTACTATCGTCGAGAATGATCTATTTTAAGAGCGTTTCAGTTTGTTATATTCCTGTCTTATGACTTTGCAATACTGTAACTTCATTTCTCATGTAATATGGAAAAATATACATTTGTAATTTTTGTGTGAAATTAATTAAAATAAATATTATTAACAAAAATCGAAGCAAAATTAATAACAAATACAAACTTTTAACGAATGGTTATGTTTTTCCAAGTTCCCTACTGTCTGTAAAAACAGTTGAGTGCAGAAACAGCATTAGTCCAAATCATAGTTTTAATTCTCCTGAGCCTAATTTATGTGGAAATTATGTAATTTTTTTTATAACAGCAGCATAAAAGCATGTTATGACAAAGAAAAAAAAAGTTCTCAAATATTTTAAAATTTGGAGGAGTTATTACGTTTTTTCTCCCTCCTGAAAAATTTGAAATTTGTGACTGACGTTGTTTCTGCACTCACCGATTCAATTGTTTTATGTGTCATTTATCAATATGCAAGTTTTTTAAAGAAGATTTCTACTTTTTTTACAAGAAGTCTAAAACGTTAATAGATAACTTCAATAATCTTTCGTTTCCGAATTATTAATTATACTTTTTAGCATCCTCGGTTTTACTCACCAGCTCATGAGATACACATACAAATGAGAAATTATTTACTTTTTGAGACTGGTGGTAATAAATTTATAGATGGAAGTAAACTTTGAACAAATGAGTAACATTGTCATTGTTCCCTGTAACTTTATATAACAATGAATTTTCCGAAGAGAAAGATTTATGGGACTTTTCGGTTCAAGTATTTCTATTTACTGATAAGAGAAAGTTACTATTCAAAACAATCATAAAATGACTAATGCCTTTATCTAAAAAATTCTTCAAGAAGCGTTAGCCCAATGTTCAGTTTATGTATGTATTACGGAACACATTTCTAATATTAAATAATATTATTAATTTAATTAAAAAGCAGTACAGTATTTTACTGATCATACAATTTTTAAGAAATTAAAAAAAAATATTGCTTACCTAATATTTTATCAAATAACAAATATTAAAAAAAACCGAATCAAAAAAATACTTTAACTTATCCTTTACTAATTTTAATGCCAAATTGCACATAGCGTTTAAGAAGAGCAAATGGCATTTCTATTATATTTAATGTATTTCATAAGCTAATATATAAACTAAATATATTCCCTTAAAATTAATTACACTCCAATAAATATGCTAAAACAATTTTTTTATGAAGATTCAAAACTGTTAAGTATGTTTACTACAACGGCAATTTTAATTACATTTGTACTCGCTCAAAAAATCAATCACGTTAAAATTATTTACAAGTAAAAAGTGCTGTATAAGGAATAAGAAAATTGTTTATATACTGTAACCATAAAGAACAGTTCCTAAGATACGAAATATTTTATTAAACTTAAATTTTTAAATCACATAAAAGTTTGAAATGAAAATTTTAATTTATTTTGGTCAAAAGTCATTTTTTTAAAGGGGGACAACTTATGATAGTTGATACCTTCGATTTTCTCTAAACTTTCATGAAATGTTAGTAGTACTAAGATATGAAAAAGTGAATCTCAGTGTTCTTAAATCCGTCTTGTTTAACCTTGAGAGAATGTCAAAGTTTGATGTAATGTATCAATGGTGTATCTTATATCATCCTTCAACTTCTAAATCCATGAGTGTTCCACGAACTTTTTTTGAAATATGGATACTACTTCATACAAGGTACATGTCAACCTAATTAATTTGGTGGGTCGATCACTCATGGCTTTAAAGGTCAAGGTCCTTTGGAAAATGTAATTTTTGTTTTTTTGTCATGTTTCGGTCCAATTATCTGCTTAGTCATAGATAACCCACAAAAATGATTACTATTGAATTAATTACACAAACCAAGGTAGTACTTGGTAGGTAGAAAATAAAGAACAACAAACAAGGTAGAAAATATAAAACACCGTTTATGACCCTTTACTTTGGTAGTTACATGGTCTCAAAGTTGAGGCCACTTACTCAAGAAGCGAAAAGTCAATAACTTAGAGACACAGTTGTAAATACACTTCAAATGTTGCAGTCTTAGACCCAGGTTACAAATTCATGGCAACTAACTTACTTTTTTTTAATTAGAGTCCATTTAAAACAGTCATTTTTGATCATTTCTTCAAAAAAAACCGCCAACTTTAAAGGTTAATTACTCCAGAAGCAAAGAGTCAATAACTTGGAGACACAGGTATGAATACGCTTCAAATGCTGTAACTTTAGATCCACTTTACAAAACCATGGCACCTAACTTACCTTTCGGTTCAAAGGCTTCACATTTTAGAACATAGGTGGCAGCATGATATAAAAATCTATATCTCAACAAATATTGCAATAATGCCTTTAAAATTAATAATATTAATTGCCTTTAAGACCCTTTCAGGTGGCGTTTACTAAAATGTTAAGAGTTTTAACGGAAAAGTTTGCCTTACACGGCATCAAATGCCAGACTCCTAAAAAAAAAAAAACTAACAATGCTTTTTTGAAATTCGCTTTTCGTGTTATTTAATTTTTCACATCTAAAATTATTCCGGGCTATAAAAGAGGATAAGGCTGCTCATCATCCCCATGCCCCGTCCTTCTTCGATCGGGCTTGCTAAAGGTAAATTTATGGGGGAAAAATGGTTTTTATTCCAATAAAAGCAATGGAATTATAGGAATATTTTGATGCGTTTTTTTTTAATTCGTAAAACTCCAATAAAATTGTGCTTTTAGAGGTTTTTTTTTAAAAACGTTATTTACTTTTTTTAATAGAAAAAAATTCGATTAAAAAAGTAAATAACGTTTAAAAAAAATAATCTCTTAAAGCACAATTTTATTAAAGTTTTATGAATTAAAAAAAAACGCATCAAAATATTCCTATAATTTTTTAGGGAAAAAAACCATTTTTCCCCCATAGACTTACCATTAGCAATCCCGATTGAAGGAGGACGGGGTATGGGAGTGATAAGCAGCCTTAAATAATACGTTCCACAAGTGGAACGCTGGCGTATAAAAGAATAAAGTTTTTTTTTTGGATCTGGGGTATCTGAGAGGTGACAAACATCCCAGGTAGCACAACAATGTTGGCCGACATTCTACCGACATCGTTCAACATTGCGAAGGTCGTGGAATGTTGAACGTTGTAATCACGACATCTGTCAATATTGCGCAGATATTGTATTTTTTAAAAAATTATTATGACTTTATATTCGTTTTATTTTGATATTGTAAGAATGAAACAATAATGCGGACAAGTTTTAGTCATTATTTTTAAAAAATATCAAATTTTGAAAATATTCGAATATTGTGGGGACATTCTGGCGACATTGTGGAAACAACGTCGATAAAACAACATTGGCCGATATTGATCGATGTTTACTAGGTATAGAAGAATTGCAATCGAGTGCTTTAGGGATGTGAGGTTTTTTAAAAATCTGACGTCACGTCTGTGACGTCACGAAGCAAAACAATATGGCGGTGATTCGAACACAAGCAGTGTAGAATAATAAGGTTAGTTTCTTTAAAAATGTATTAAATTACAGTTAATCCTAATTTTAATTTGTAGAAAATCGATATTCATAGGTTCTTCTTTCGATGTAGTATTTTAATGATCATAAATGTTGTTGTTTTTCTTAGTCAATTTACTGTGAAGGCACGGACTAGTCTTAAGTAAACAACGTGTAAACCTTTCTAAATCTATGGTATAAACCACAAATCTTTATGAATAACCACAGAGCAAAACCGAAGATTTCTCTTACTATGTGGCAAAAGATTTTCTTGGTTAAATCCTAGTTTCGGTATACGGCGACTTTTTCGGAATTTTGGCGACGGAAAAAGAGCGATAAATAATTCCAATCTGGCAACCATGCGCTTCTACTTTCTCTCGCATCCAGCGACACTTCGTCTCCTTCTGGCAACCCTAAAACCGCAAAAAACGGGGGAACACTAGGGGGTGTGTGGGATGACTCGGTTTTTTGTCATTTATTGTCACTATTTCGTCAGCTTCTGTTGTTGCTAGCAGATTGTTTTTTTCTCCTCTCGAGATTTTGACTGATTTTGATTTTGCGATGGATACTTTTGACTGGAACACCGAGTTTCTGTTGAAGAAATCGTGGGACGGCCGCCAAGCTATATTGGACTTTTTGATTCTAATCGGCATTTTTTCCGATGTCGCACCGAAATGCGAGAAGTGCGACAGAAATATGGAGCTGAAGCCCTTCGACAACAAGGGGAAGGGATGGATTTCACTGGATCTGCCGTTCCGCTGATCATACGTGCAAGCGGTCGATCCGGAAGGATACCTGGATGGAGGGGAGCCACCTGCCCAGCATGACTATCCTCCGCCTGAACTACGAGTGGATACGGAAGGTACCTGCCCAAGGCGTCGTTGATGATCTCGGCCTGGCCAAGCAGACGGTCACCGACTGGTTCTCCTTCTGCCGAGAGGTCTGCTTCCTGGATCTGATGAGGAACCCCCAAGTCATCGGTGGACCGGACGTTTTGCTCGAAATCGACGAATCCAAGTTCGGTAAACGGAAATACAACCGAGGCAAACGTGTTGAAGGAGAATGGGTTTTTGGAGGGATCGAGCATGGGACGAACAAATGTTTCATGGTCGTTGTACCTGACCGTACATCGGCTTCCCTTGTCTCGGCCCTTCAAAAATACGTTTTGCCCGGATCACATATTGCCTCGGATCTATGGAAGTCATACGATTGCTTGGGTTCGCTCGGTTACGTCCATTGGACGGTCAACCACAGCAAAACCTTCAAAGACCCCGTCACCGGTTGCCATACCAACTCGATTGAAGGGACTTGGGGAGCCTGCAAGCGTCAGATTCCGGGGACCCACCGCGTCCACGATGCCACGGACAGTTACCTCCATGAATATATTTGGAGGCGGCTGCGGATCGGGAAATCCACGTCGGAGAAGATGAAAGATTTCATCCGGTCCGTCATCGCAGTCTACGATCCGGCGCCGAAATCCAAACCCGACGATAACTAGTTTCGTCAACTTCTTTTTACCTGTTTTTCATCTTTTTTCTACCTTACCGTGCTGTGAGAACTTTATTCTACACATGTACAATTTTTGAAATGGGTTGATTTCCTTGTGGAATCGACCCTAAGAATATAACATGAGAATCACTACATATTCACACACTTTATCTCACAAGCACGCCTAAAAAAAAAATCTAATTTTGTTTAAATTCTTATTTTTATTGTAAATTTCCTGCTTTTTTATTAATTTACAGCCGTATATTTGCATGTGCTTTTTATCGGCTATGGTTAAACATCGCATTTTGTAATGCCGATGCAATTACCGCCATTTTTCCAGACGGCATTCCAAGATTCTGGAATTTTCTGTCACGAAAGTTTCGGTTCGTACTTTCGTATGACTCATGGTCACGTGATCGACGGTTAGAAGGTTCCGTCAAGAAAGTTTCGGTTCGGACTTTCGTATGACTCACGGTCACGTGATCCACGGTTGTTTACTTCGTACTTTGGAATGTCGTCTCGGAAAATCTCGCGTCATCGCGTGGGGTCGCCAAGTCTTGGCGACCAAAAAAAGTCGCCGTATACCGAAACTAGGAATTAATCATTTTCTTAAATTTGCATATCATAATCTTGATGTGGGTTTAATCATAAAATATAATCAGTTGTTTACTTAGAATTATAAGTTGTGTGTTTACAAACAGATCATTGATAGTATTCATTGATTTACATATTAATGTTAAAAGCAAATCAGGTCAAAGTAAGTATTATTAATTTATAGTATGTAGTAAGTATTGAATTGAGCAGTTGCTCTCTCCTAAATTTTGACACAAGTTGTCAGCATATGAAGTTGTTGCTGTTCTGTTGTAAAAAAGAGTTGCAGTTGTTCTATTGTAAAAAAGAATTCCCTGTCATTTCTCAAGTTTAACTCATTCAATTGTGTTGCCTCATTTTAGTGCATTGACAAATAAATAATCGAACACCATATTTTTTTATACAACCGATGCAGTTTTTTCATTTTTAGTAAGTATTAACATACTAATTTTCTATAGTTATCAGTACCAACTTTTGAGGTAAAATCCTAGTATCTGGCCTGACCACAAATTTAAAAAAATTTGTGAGTTGTTAAAGAACAATGAATAAATAACTTTTTCTAGAAATTGTTGCTTGCATTCAGAAGCTGATCGAGACCAGTTTTACAGTTACCAAAGGAATCTCAAGCAAAGAGCTATCAGAAAATATGATTTTCGAAATTAAGTTTCTAACTTTTAAGTTTTCCAGTGTTTAATTTATAAGTGTTTAATACCTATATTCTAGAATTTCTATGCAGTTGAAGTTTCTTTGTATAAACTAATAAATGCCTCATCTTTCCAGCTGCTGAGTCCACAGACAATAATCTAAACAGACTGCGCATTTACGTAGGTGAATGGGGCGAAAAGTCTCCACCCCCCTGGCGTAGTAACAAATTAATCGGGTAGGGGCGCTACAAGTGTAGTCGTTTTTTGGCTGCCTGTTTTTAGCTCTTTAGGAGCTTTAACGTAGCTAGTAACGCCTCGTAATTTAAAACCCCAGTCCAGTGAGGAAATTTGTTACTTTTTTGCCTAGTTTGGAACGTTTCTAACTGCTTATTTTTAACCTCCAAAAGTGGATTTTAACACAGCTATAAACGTTTTGTAACTCGTGTAATTTTCGCTTTTCTTAATAGACTGCGGCACTAGACCAGGGTTCTAAATTACGAGGCGTTATTGACTGTGTAAAAGCTCAGAATGGAGGTTAGAAATAGGCAGCCAGAAACCATCATATTAATGGGCTTGTTTTTGGGATCTGGCAAGAGCTCCGCGGTCTAGTTTGCACTTTTCTCGAATTACTTTTGGGTTTTTTTTTTCGAAATTGAGTTTTCTAAGAATAATTTAATTTAGTTGTTATATTTTAAAATTACAACTTCTTGCTGTGCTGTTGGTTGTTTTAATAATTTAACAAGGAAAACTTGCATCAAAAGAAGTTGGAATAATTGGTTTAAATCTATAACAACTATAATATTCTTAGATCATTCAATTTGGAATACCAAAGCAAATAGAATGCAAAAGTAATTCGAGAAAAATGAAAACAAGACTGTGGAGCTGTTGCTAGTTCCCACGTAAAACAAGCCTTGTTATTTAATTTAAAAAGTGAATATATAATTTATATATTTACTGAAATATATGATAACTACTGTTATAATATTTTATATATGATAAAAAAAAATTATAAAATTTAATTAAATATGCAAACAGAAATTACCACAAAACAATGAAAAAGAATTTTAAACCTTTAATTTACAATTCCAAATTTTACATCTGTAAAAGGGTTTTTTGTATTAAAAATTATAAATATCAATTTCAGGCATATATATATATTAATCATTTCAATTTAACTTTTCCAAATATTATTAGAATATGTTTTTCAGCAGAAAGGAATTAGTAATAATGAGACCGCATCTCAAAATAATAAGTATGTAGATAAATTTGCAATTAATTATCAAGTTTTAAAGTTAATAAAGCATTTACAAGTTTTGAATTCGGTGTTTACAAGTTTTGAAATCTTAAATATAGTAGTTTTTTCTTCAATGGCTTTTCCTTGTTACAAAAACATTAATATTTCCTTTGCTTATTATTCTATAACACAGCCAATTATAGTTTGTATAATATCAGAACATACAAGAAGCTAGAAATAATGTCATTACAAATAAAGTGTCTGATTATAAAATGTTTTTTTTTCTCAAATAAATTAGAGTTTGCTTCTAGAGCAAGTAAAAATAACTCCATTTCCCTAAATAATCCAATGATTAAGGGGGGGGGGGGGGAATATGAATAATCTACAGCCTACAAGTTCTTTACGGAAAAAGGCATAGTTTCTGATAAATGTATCAAAACATTGTTTAATCATTAGTAAATGCATTGCGGCACTTTTGTAATCACAAACTTATACAATGTAAGAAAACAAATGCAAAATATTTATTTTTTAAAATAAAGTGAGATATATTTCAAAAAATAATAACCAAATAAAAAAAATAACTACCCATCCAAAAAAAAGTCAACTAAAAAAACATATGTTAACAACATCTCAATTCTAGAAGAACATCATAAAACCAAAATATCTTTTAAGTATTTTTATATTCAGCTTAGCAGTATAAAGCAAAATTTTATTCGTAGGTACCTATACTATATGCTAAATTTTTTACTCAGAGTAATATATTTAAAAATAAACTTATATATAGGGAGAGGCATGCAAGTAATTTTGTACAATTCAAGGAATAATTGGCGAAGTAGGTGCACTTGAGTAGGTGTTCCAACAAATCAGGTGTTAATTGGCCCTTTGGAGATGGAGGTTATGGAATGAGTTTTCACACAAATAAGCTCAACTATTTCTTCATCCTATGAAGAAAAAGCTTTTTTAAACACAACACATCAAAATTATGAATAAAAATCCACAAAATTTTTAAAATGCTCTAAAGCGAAGCAATTAATTTACAATATGTATTGTTAGACCTTAAATTTTAATAGCCAATATATCAGGAGGAGGAATATTTCATATTTAGTGAAATGAAATAGTAAGTTTTTAATCAAAAAGTGCTTATTACATGGAAATATCAGCTCTAACTATACAGCTAAACGAGATTTAAAAAAAAAATAAAGAATAATTAGGTACTAAAAACAGGTAACATTTGACATAAATTAAAAAGTAAAACAATTTAATGAAATGTATCTAATGATTTTTATCTATTGATTTTTGGAAACTGTAAAATTATCCTGCCTAAAAAATTTATTATTTTGGGAATAAAAATTCCTACAAATCTGGTGGTAACTGGTTCATTCATATATATTTAGAAGGGATCATTAGGGAGCACCTGATTAGGCACCCAACACAACCATATTGCATGCATCTATCATATTTAATGTGCACTCCCTCTACACCGTTACATTCAATGAACATTTAAAGCTGCACAGGCCGTTTATAGGTCACCAGTTAGGTTATTTGTTTAAAACATAGTTTTAAAAACTAACAACAATAATATTTTAACTCTACATATATCTTAACTTATTTAATAAAGTTACACGAAAAAAAGTGCAACTCATTTAATAGTTAATAATGTTTAATTATTTTAAATAAAAAATAATTACCGAAGACTAAAAAAAAACAGATGCTTTAGGTATGTTAAGCTACATATATCAATTATTTTCAATACAAAAATGACCAATCCTTCTTAAGTGATCGAGCATTTAGCGCTGATGAAAGAAAACTTACAAGAATATTTGAATAAATAAAATATTCAACACACTTACCTATCAATATCCTTGGGAACATAAAATAATTTCATTAAATAAATAAAAAATATGTGTTTTGACGAGAAAAGAACGCAACAAAAATATTTTTCTCCAGGCCTCTCTCGAGTCGCAATTTTCTTCTCCGCAATCCATTTCAAAAGTAGCGCGCAAGCGCGCATTCATTTATCCAAGTTTGAGCATAATTAGTACAAGTTGCGCGCGCACCTTGGAGTCGCGCGCAGTTTTAACCAGTGACGTGTGCATTAGTTCGAAATTAATCCGCTGGATGGCTGGTGACGTCACTCTCTCAAAAAAAAATTCCGATTGGACTGTCTGTTTACGAATATTGTCTGTGGCTGAGTCATCTCTCAAGGAGCGAGGAACTATGGATCGACTGTGTGACCTACCTGCACACTTGGAAGTCCTGCACTTTGAGCTGACATCTAAGGAGCTCCTCCTCGTAAGATTTTTCAATCCTTATGAACCGATTTCTCACTAAGTTAACTTCGGGGGTTGATGGCTATTTTTTTAAACAATCATTGCATTTTTGCAACCAGGGTTCGAATTATCGCATCATCGATAAATAATTGAACATTTTATCTTTTTTTATACGACCAATGCAGTTTTTTTTTATTCTATGTAAATGTTTATATACTAATATTCTTTACTTATCAGAACCAACTTTTGGGGAAGGGACAAATTACAAAATGTTAAAAGGCAATAAATTTTTCTAGCAACCGTGTAAACTAATCAAAAGAAGGGGGTGTTAAACTTGCATTGCATGCATACTGAAGCTGATCGTGACCTGAGTTTTACTGTTACCGAAACAATCTCAAGCAAAGAGCGTTCAGAAAACGAGATTTTCGAGATAATGCCAAGCTTGAAAAGTTGACGGGCCAGCAATTAGAATTAACCCTACTTTAGAATCGTTCAATAGTATATAATATTCGATATAAATAGATGTAATTTATTGTTAACTGTTGTTTGCTGTTAACTGCTAACATAGTTTCTGGAAATTAGATGAAATTATGCGGCAGAAAACACAATTGAAAATGCGTTTTTTTTATGCCGATACTAAATATCCGTCTTCTTTCCAGGTACTGAGTTATCTTTAATGTCATGCCCTCTTAAAAGTAAATATTTACATACTAATTTTCTTAATATATTCCTATCAACTTATGATACATTTACAATGCAACAAGTTGAATGCTGCTCTACTTTACATAACGGTTTCTTATAACCATTACTCACTCAAAGACACCAGTTAAGTAGTTAATACAGTGGATGAAAGTTAAGGAATAAATCAATATAGTGTAAAATAGCCTAATTTTTATATTTCATACATTGATACACAACAGCTTTTAAATTCTGTGTTAAAGATCTGTAAGTGTTTAAGGGGATTCCCCGTCCTACCTCGATCGGGCTGGCTAATGCTAAGTCTATGCGGAAAAAATGGTTTTGTTAAAAAAAAAGCAAAGAAATTATAGGAATATTTTGATGCAGTTTTTTTTTTAAATTCATAAAACTCCAATAAAGGTGTGCTTTTAGAGGTTATTTTTTAAAACGCTAATTTACTTTTTTTTAATCTAAATTTTTTTTCGATTAAAAAAAAGGTAAATAACGTTTTTAAAAAAATAACCTCTTAAAGCACAACTTTATTGGAGTTTTATGAATTTAAAGAAAAGAAACGCATCAAAATATTCCTATAATTTATTTGCTTTTTTTGGAACAAAAACCATTTTTTTTTTGTGAAATTATGTCTTTGTCAGTATTCAAAGTATAATAATATTGCTTCTAAATACAAGTAAATTGTTCTGAAAAAATAATTATAGTTCAAGAGGGTAATTAAAAAATATATATAGTATTTTTCTAGTCATTCTTTCCAAATTTAGAATTTTGTTGTTGGTTTTTGCCGTATGGCAAAATTTTCAAAAATTGAAATTATTTAAATTCCAATGCAGTTAAAAAAATCAGTATTTTTCCCATAATGTATGAGTATTAAAGATACAAGATATTTTTCGGGATAAAAAAAAATCATGCATTGAGGGTTAATAAAAAACATAGCTCTATAGTTGATGTTAAACTAATTAAACCAAAGATAATATAATTACAATTTTTTAAATGAAAGGTTATACTGTATCGATATTTTTCTAATAGGAAATTTTTTTCCTTATAATTTAAACAATTTAACGGAATATTTGTTACATTTAATTATTAATGCCCCTATATGCATACTTTTCTTCGAAAACTTGCGAACTTTTCCAATGTTTATTCTATAAATGTGTTTGATAGGATATGAGGTTTCCTTGAAAATATACTTCAGCAAACACAATTTAATTATTTTGTGTCTGAAAGGTTCTTTGTATACACTAAAAATCTTTTCTTTCCAGGTACTGAATTACTGAACTACTATCGGTTTGTCTTCAGAATCTTTGTGGGCTTAACTTCCAGGTGGCTTTACTTACTCCCCCCTCTACTTGGAATGGTGGTGGTCCCAACAAGAATTAATGCCTGGGGAATCTTTGCCCTCATTTCATCATTTACAGCAGAGACTGTTTAATTATAATTTTGAATGATTTTTTTTTTGTAAAAGTCTAAGTATATTCAATAAAGAACAATTATCTTTTAGTCCTGTATGTTCGGTTTCAATAAATTTCCATCTGACAATTACAGAATTTAATGTGTGTGTGGTTGTTGTTTTTACAAATGTTTACGAGAGAGAAGATAAACTGTCGTGTTATGTTTTAATTATTAAAATCTATTTTATAAATATATATTGTAACTTACGGTAAAAAAATATAGGCACTTACAAACAGAAATTATTTTTTTTAATCTGTTTTGTAAATACCTATTGTAACTTATGGCAAAAAAAATTAACATTCTACAAAAGTTAGTACAATTTAGCATTGTCTTAAATGATTTTTAAAACAAAGTATTCAATAATCTGTTCTTGAACTTTAAAAAATTAAATGTTTAGTAATTAAAAATTGATTTTTACAATTTTCAGTATGTTTATCATATTATTAAATTGTTTTATCTTTATAATTTTCTAATATTCTTTCTACAACTTAAATAACTTACTATATAAGCTATAAAAAAAGTTGCACAAATGATATAATTTCTTTAAAATGTCAAATAATAATTTTGTGTGCATATTATTTTTATTGCAGTAATATCTATATACGTATTACTATTCGCATTAAAAATTATAGAAGCAAAATTATATTCTTTGTGCTACTTATTATAACTTTCAGTGTAAGTTATTCAAATGTTTTAAAAAGAATATTAGAAAACAATAAAGATAAAGCAATTCAGCAAAATTCACTAGGGGGGATCAATTTTCATATCAAAATTTGATATAGTACAACATTGAGAAAAATATTGTCTAATGTCATAAATCGACGTCGTGGCAATATTCCCGAGGGGGTCCATTTTTACATTGGCCAATATTGCAATCAATATTGTACCATGTCATGAATCGACGTCGTGGCAATATTCCCAAGACAGTCCATTTTTACATTGTACAATATTGCAAACAATATTGTACAATGTTTTTTTTCAACATTGGCCAATATTTCTGTGCTACCTGGGATACATTTATATAAAAAAAAATTGGGTGTTGCTATTGGATTTTTAAAATTTGTACTTATTTTAATATATAGACGACCTTTTATACAATTTCTGTTGCAAGTAATCGATTTCTTACGCTTTTTCCTGAAAAAAAAAACACCTTTTATGAAATCCGCTAATTAATAGCAGCTGAGTAACAAGGGGCGGAGAGTTTGTATCAAGAAGCTATCGTGGTTTCAGTCGGGTAAAAAAGAAAGGTCGTTTCTCTTTGGATATATCATCCTGGGCAGCCTATACAAGCCCAGGTGGAATAACCCATCTAGCTCACGGGGTTTCACCGAAAAAAAGGGGTCATTTCTTACTAGATCCACACGGACAGCCCACATTGGCCCATGTGGGAAAACCCATCTAGGCCCTCGTGGTTACCCGAAAACAAATGGTTCTTTTTTGGGCCACATATGAGATAGCCCTCTAGGAAACCATACGTGGGCTCATATTTGGGTGCTACCCTTTGTCTGCCCGTCGGTCTGTTCGTGCTTCCCTTCCAAATACAGCTCCCTTATCTTGCATACCTTTTTGTCCATCTGTCCGTTCTTCCAGACAGACCCGTAACTAAGACATTTTATTGGGGGGGAGGGGTGACAGGACGACGTTTTGGGTCCTTTTTTAAATAATTATTAATGGCTAATTTAATATTTTTAAGTTATAGAACTAATTTGTAAACTGGCGCAAGTTAAATCAACCTAATTTGAAAATATAATAACTAAATCAGTTATTTAGTTATTCAGGATAACTTTAAACCGACAAATACAGGTAACCGACATTAACTTTATAATAGTAAATTATTGTAAAAATTTTATTTCTGTCATAACATGCATACAACATTTTCGCTACAGAAGCTGTTTTTTTTTTTTGCACCCGGATTGTGTTACTAGAGAGTTCGTTAGAAAAGAGTGCGATTCCAAATTATTTGATCTTTCAAACACTTTTCAATAGTAACAATGCGAATATCTATAAAAAATAAAAACTAGTTATGCTGTCATTAAGAACACAACTTAAGAATTTTTTTAATACATTATAAAAATTCATCAAAGGGACGTACGAGGAATCTTTTTTGAGTATATTTTTGCCTTTTGTAAGTGCCATTTTTTAACGTATCGAAGTGAAAACAAAAAAAAACTTTAAACCTAATTTTCTCGCATTCACCATTTTGTCACAGCGCGTTCTTGCACTAAGCCCTTCAATTGATACCTGTTCATTAATTTTTCTTATTGAAAAAAAAAAGTTGTGCAAAAAAAAGAGAGTCATGACGAGATAAAAACTTTATTAGTATAACAAGCGAGGTGGAGAGAGACAGAGAAAAGTAAATAAGCTCTGGGCATTGGAACCTCAGGGGATCAAGTAGTAGACGATGGTGAGGAAAAAGGCGAGAAGGAAACAGGTGAGAAGAAAGCCTGATTTCTGGAGCGAGGGAGTCTTCTTGAAACGAATTAACAAGGCAGTCTGGAAAGGAAAAGAAATAATAAATAACAAAACTAAGTTAAGGTTTTTAGGTACTGCAAGAAAATTCCATAAAATTACATCCCATTTTGAGGTTATGTTTTACATCTCAGTATTGCAATGTTTATTTTGCAGCAACTTGATGTTTTCTTTACGTACAGAGTTTCATGAACAGTTTTATACCAATAGCCTCTTTAAACAGAGGAAAGTGGTTCCATCTAATCACTGTCAATGAAGCGAACGTTTTCACCGATACCACAATTTTTTTTCACATCATATAAAGTCATAGCACAGGGTGATAGCAGCACTTTCACCCACTGCACTGTGATGGTAAATTAGTTTTTTTTATAGCATAACAGATAGCTCCTACTATTGTTTACTCGTATTAGAGCTATACGAGAGGTCTAATATATATCTCCTGTTATATATTATGTATATGACCAAAAGCAATATTTAATATGATTATTAGGCTACTGATTATACATAAACATTTTGGAACTATCCCGCTTTTTACACATAAAAATTGGTGATTAAAAAAAGTTACCTTGTACGAAATAGCCCCTGGGGTCTGGGCTATACCGTACAGTTTAAAAATCAGCTGATTAGGTAAGTAATGAATGTAATGCAATAGATTACTGAACAAAAAACTTTTTATTACTTATAAAGGTCGTACTACCTAAGAAACTGTGTATTACAATTGTAAAATTTGCGAACAAATTACAATCCAAAAAAATCAGGTTAACGTTAATAAAAAAAGTTCTAAGGTTTCATAACAAACCTAAAAGTTGTTCTTCATTTAGGGATTTTGGAAAAAAAAATTTAAGAAGAAATATAAAACTTTAACATTTTCGGTAGACCTACTTTCCTCATAAGTTACAATCGCTGTAGGTGTGTTGCTATAGCAAACCATTTGGGGCTAAACCTTACACTTCTGTACGATTTAGCCCTAATCTGTACCTCGCTTCAATATATTAAAATAACCTTAAATTCTATTACTTAACCAATCATCGCTAATAACCAAAAGATAGCTTAAGATAAATAGCTTATAATGATCTTACAGTTACTAGCATACAAGAAAAATATATGTATGTACATATTTTTTTAGAACGATCGAATTTTAAAGCGGTCTTTTTGAATATTTAAATAGGTATTCTGGACCTTTAAGGTTCAGAACACTAAATTAATAATATAACCAACAAATTTTAGTTTCTGAAAATATATTTTTCTGGCAATTTGTGTTTCACATTTAAGGACGTGAACGTTAGGATTTTACAAATTCAGTACTTAAAAAGTTGAAAGTGAAGTCAATTTTTTGTAATTGAAGTAAGAAATCTCTTTATTAATCTGCAAATATATTCAAGCTTAATTAAATTTCTGCTCAAAATTGTACAATTTTTTTGTGTGATGGTTAAATAAATATATTTTGTTTTCAATCTCATAATTTATTTTTTTGCATATTCTATCAACCAAAACCATCATTATCTAAACATAAAATTTCAATAGACTATGCACATGTTTAAAATAATTGCTTTTTACGTTTGTAAATTCAATTGTTTTCAAAATATTTTTGAAAGGTTTGGTCCAGCAAACCACATTCTTAAAAATTTATTCGACTGCTTTTTAAGATGACTTTTATACCCTTTGTACTTGTATGAGAGATCGATAAACTTGGAATTCAGCAAATGACTGCGCAGCACAGCTGATATATTTTTGAAAATCCATAGTTTTAAGTGTCTGAGATAACAAAGTACATCAATTATCATTTATTTTTAGCCTACTTTTTTAATTCTAAAGAATTAAGAAAAAAAATGAAAAGTAGGTACTGACATGCGGTCGATGTCCGTCTGTCTGCCCGCTCGTACCCCCTTTCCAAAATCGGTTCTATCCATTCGATCTTAAAAATTCTTTTTTTGTTAGAAAGGTATGACCTCAGAGACCCAACTTTCATACTTTTTGTCCGCCTGTCTGTACGATCGGACGAACATAAATCTACTATTTGTCCGTCCATTGAATTAGCATTGAAAAATTTCGAGTCATTTAAATCGCTGTTGCCAACTCAACAATGGCATGAGAAACTTAAAATTCATTTAAAAATATTATTTGAGGCAAAATTTATTTTGGTTATAAATCAGTTTGGAATGACGTCGGAAATGTGATTATTTGCTATTTGTTTACTAAGTAAGGGGCAATGCATATTTCTTTGCGTATGATCATGATTAGTTTTAATTTACATTTCTAGTTTTAAGTTCATTTTGGAGTAGTTCCATGGTTTTTGTTATAAATAAATATTTAATTACTCGTAGAACTACAAATAATTCAAGCAGACGATAAGTAAAATTAATTTTATTTGCGATAGAAAATTAATGAAAATAGTTGATTTTGGCATTAAGAAGTTTAAATTATAGTGTTTCCCGAAAAGAATTTCAGTAAGTATTTAAGTAACAAGAAAGTAGGCTATTTTAGTTCTTTTAGAACTTCTTGTTTTCATTGATTGAATTTGATTTTTGTATACAAATTTGCTCAAAGCTTTAAGTTAAATCTGTTAAAATGTAACTTTACCTAAAACTAAGAAATGAAAATTTATTTAACTAAATTACAATAACGCTTTTTTGTCATGAAGCTTACCCAAGTTTTTTTTAATTACATGAGACAACTAGTAGACATTAATCAGTAAATCGGAAAACTAACATATTTTTGGCTTATATAATAGCTAGAACTTTAATTTCGCTAGGCGTTTCGTGAATTGAATTTTCCTGCAAATTTTCTAAAAAGTAAAGTGAAACATAAAACAACTTTTATTAAATAAAAATTAGACTGCGCAATATTAAACCGATAAAATATCCAAAAACCAATGCTGTTTTATTTTAAATTACTGAGACAATTGCTTTTAAACTATCTTGACTTGCCGACATTTAAGAAAATCTAGACTCAATGACATTTAAAGTGATTAAAAATTATATTATAAAATTACTAATGATTGATGAATTTATTCGATAAATTGTATTGTCCAATATACATCCTCTTAAAGCAGTCCGAAGAATAAAAATCTTGTGTTAAAAACAATTTTAAATCAAATTAACTTTTTGCTATTCACTTTTGTCTACCAAAAGCCTTACAGCAAGTTCTTGACCTTTTCTGTTAAACTATAGATAGGCAATAAGAAATATTTTCAAGAAAAGAATATCGATCCATGATATTTGACAGATTTAACAGTACAACGTTTTACTTTTCAACATTAAAGGATATTTAACAAAATGTACTGTAATAACTTTTTTTTTTTACTCTTTTTACTGTTATAACTTTCAATTTACTTTCATGACTTTTTGGATGTAGAGACATTTTATTGATGCAGTATAAATCGTCGTTTTAAGAAATATTAAGATACGGGTGGATGCCGCTCATTGTAATACGTCCAACAGTTTCATTACAATTGTAAAAATAACCATCATAAGTAAATACAATTATTAACTATTTAGAAATAAATCCCTAAGTTATACGAGTTAAAATGAAGAGGAAAAATACAAAAAAAATTGAGCTAAATATTTAGCTAAATTTGTATAAAAAAGGTAACTTGAGAAGAAATGCAAACTTACTGATGTCACTATCTCAGAAAAATAAGTAGCACGGCAAATCTTATTTATAAAAACAAACAACAGATAAAAGGAGATTTAATCTCAAGACTGAAGTGCTCCTTCTGAATCTATTTCATATTATCATTGCGACTTTATGAATTCTTCTAAGTTAATATCTTAAAAACTTTTGTACCATAAAACGCGTGTCTCTATATAATATAAAATTGTAATTGTCGTACGCTTGAAAGCCACGTGACTTACACGGCTTCAGCCAATCAGAAACGTCAGAAACGCGGAAAGTAAGTGTGGCCGGTGTGCTTGTTTTGTGCCAGGGCTGCTTCAGGTTGCATTCCGTGTTTTGGTCGAGAAAGTTTCTTAGCGCTAGAGCTACGTGATGCCCTAGGGCAGTCCCACGGAAGCTAGCTTATGTTTCAACTATTGGCATCGGTCTTGAGATTCCGGCCACGGATCGTAAAAACCATAATGGGGCCCGGATGGCCGAGTGGTAAGCATCGCAGGCCAGCAGTCTGCGTGCTGTAACGGGCGCGGGTTCGATTCCCGCCTTCGCCCTGGGTGTATTTCCTCTCTTTGTGACAGTAAAAAATCTTTCTGTGTCTGTCTTACTTGACGAAGACTTATAAGCGACTCACTGAGCAAGCACACAAGTCGGAATATATATGTAAAATACCCCCCCCCCTCCCACTATCCGTAAAAACCATAGAGTTAGGAAAGAGAATAGAGCGGTCTATACGTATGTGTGCAGTAGCGCAGAAAAGAAGCAGGCTGGAGCGGTGCATCTTGGGATACTCAGTGACAGTTTCCATAGTTTCGAATACTATGTTATGCGCGGTAGCTGAAAAAATTGCTAAAGCGGTGCATCTTGGGCTACCTCAGTGCCGGTTTGTTATGAGCAGTAGCTCGAAAAACCTGACAACCTTGCTTCAATAAATTTGAATTGATAGACCCAAAGACATTAAATAGAATGGACTGCGCTTCAATAGTAAAGCAGCTTAGGGATGGAAAACTGAAACCGTTTTTTTAAACTGGTATTTTGGCCCCGGTTTTGACAGAAAAAAAAGTTTTTTATAAGGCCGGTCTGAACCGGAAACCGTTTTTTTAGGGAAAAAACCGACGGAAACTCTTTTTTTCTCAAAAACCCTTTGCAAATTAGCATTATGTCCTAAACATCACAAATCGCCAAAATGTGAAATGTTGCTACATATGGCAACTTAACGTTACCGTTGCGTTACGAACTATTCGAAATTGTCACCAGACCTGAATATCAGCTGGCCAGCCGAAGTAGCGACTTGCAGCTATTTCCAAGTCACGTGGGTTTCTAACAATCACAGTCGCTTGGTGTTGTTTTTAATGCTTTGCAGACGATCTTTTGCGCAAATTTCTGATTTTTTTCTTCTGGCTTTTATAATAAATATTTAATTACATTCTTTTAATCTCTGAGCATGTAAACAATCGTGAATGTCTTAATTCAGTAACGTTTTCTGCAATATGCCAAATGCTTGTGCAATTCCTAATTGTAAAGAGAGGTATAAAAAAGGATTTGTCACACACCCCTTCACAAGTAAAATTTATATAGTTCTGCATACTTTTAGTAATTGCGTTCTTTATAAACTACTAGGGGGCTCCGCCCCCTGCTCGCTATCGCTCGCCAACCCCCCGGAAATGCTGCGCAATTCCATTGATCGCTTCGCGGCCGGTAGGGATTTTCGCCCTTGCTTGCTTCCGCTCGACAACCCCCTAAAATTGCTACGCAATTTCTCTTTGTTTGCTCCGCAAACAAAAATTTTAGACTAATTAGTGGGTACTGCCAATGCAGGAATACTCATCTATACAATATGCATTGAATAAAACATGCTTCCTGCTCATTAAACATAAATTATTCATTACCAGTTAGAGACGATTTGATTGGTCGATGCGATGACGTCAAACTCTTAAGCTTATTTAGTTATCACGATTGGCTCAGTGCGTTTTATCTTCACAAAAAACATTTAAAGAACTGAATTTGTGATTCATTCACTGTTTACTAATTCAATATTTTTAATTTCATACTGCAAAAATTAATTCGAACAATCGGGAAGATATATTAGTTAAAAGGTCCCGACCAGCGGGGAGAGTGCGCCAGACGAAAAAGGGAAGATGCATCGGCTTCGGCTGTTTTTACCATAGAGTTAAGAAGTAGGAACAAAGGGGTCGATCTAAAGACATTTAAATAGGAAGGACTGCGCATTAAAAAAATCAAATAGGTGTTTTTGAAATATTGTTTTTTCCTTTGTTTCACTTGGAATATACCCAGCTTTCTAAAACTCATCAATATATTTCAAATTCAACAAATGTTCGACTTTTTAACCCTTTCAGTCCCAAAAATTTACTACACTACAGAAGCATCTGATATTCACAAAATAAGCTTATTTTAGGTCAAAATAAGAGTTCCATAAGAAAAAAATTCACTTTAATTTTTTATATGGTTTTTGAAATGATGCCAAAATTGTGTTACTGTGGAAAAAACAAAATAAAAATATATATTACCTAAAAACCCTTCGAGTTATATATTTTAAGGTATCTGACCATATTATTAAAAAAAATAGTAATTATTTTAACTGAAATAGTTTAAATTGTGTTTTAAATATGTGGAACTGAAGTGAACTTTCAAAAATCAGGTGAAACGCTTCTTAGCTTTTTTCTAAATAAATAAAAAAATAGTAGTTCTGACTTCTATTGAGATTAATATAAAATATTGTCTTATAGAACAAAGTGTGAAGAATCGAATGATGTGTGTTAGGATGTCATAACGGGACATAAACATGTGGAAAAAAAATTTGAAAGTGATGATTCCAAACGGCATCACTGGGACTGAAAGGGTTAAATATAAATAACTCAAAAACTACGATTGCAAAACAGTTTTTTTACCAAATTGTACCAAAAATATTCTACTTCTAAGCTGCCAATTTCCAGACCATTAATTTGATTGACTTGGTTTTCCATCCCTAAGCTGCTTTACTATTGAAGCGCAGACCATTCTATTTAATGTCTTAGGGTCTATCAATTCAAATTTATTGAAGCAAGGTTGTCAGGTTTTTCGAGCTACTGCTCATAACGAACCGGCATTGAGGTAGCCCAAGATGCACCGCTTTAGCAGATTTTTTCAGCTACCGCCCAAAAGATTAATTATAATTAGAATTCTTACAACGTTGACTTAATCATGAATATGATTCTTCAGTATAAAAGAGCTTTTAGAATGAATTCCCTCGATAGAAAGTATTGTTTATAAAGAACGCAATTACTAAAAGTATGCAGAACTATATAAATTTTACTTGTGAAGGGGTGTGTGACAAATCCTTTTTTATACCTCTCTTTACAATTAGGAATTGCACAAGCATTTGGCATATTGCACAAAACGTTACTGAATTAAGACATTCACGATTGTTTACATGCTCAGAGATTAAAAGAATGTAATTAAATATTTATTATAAAAGCCAGAAGAAAAAAATCAGAAATTTGCGCAAAAGATCGTCTGCAAAACATTAAAAAAAACACCAAGCGACTGTGATTGTTAGAAACCCACGTGACTTGGAAATAGCTGCAAGTCGCTACTTCGGCTGGCCAGCTGATATTCAGGTCTGGCGACAATTTCGAATAGTTCGTAACTCAACGGTAACGTTAAGTTGCCATATGTAGCAACCTTTCACCTTTTGGCGAATTGTGATGTTTAGGACATAATGCTAATTTGCGAAGTGTTTTTGAGAAAAAAAAGAGTTTCCGTCGGTTTTTTCCCTAAAAAACCGGTTTCCGGTTCAGACCGGCCTTATAAAAAACTTTTTTTTCTGTCAAAACCGGGGCCAAAATACCAGTTTAAAAAAACGGTTTCAGTTTTCCATCCCTAAGCTGCTTTACTATTGAAGCGCAGTCCATTCTATTTAATGTCTTTGGGTCTATCAATTCAAATTTATTGAAGCAAGGTTGTCAGGTTTTTCGAGCTACTGCTCATAACAAACCGGCACTGAGGTAGCCCAAGATGCACCGCTTTAGCAGTTTTTTCAGCTACCGCGCATAACATAGTAGTCGAAACTATGGAAACTGTCACTGAGTATCCCAAGATGCACCGCTCCAGCCTGCTTCTTTTCTGCGCTACTGCACACATACGTATAGACCGCTCTATTCTCTTTCCTACACTCTTAAAAATGAATGCTCAAAAACGACGAAATTTTCCTTAATTTTGAGGATTCAGTTTCCTGGCAAATGCTCCGAGTTTTCCTTTCCTCAAAGTGAGGACATTTGAATCGTCATTTTTTTGAGGATTTGAATGTCGTCTAATCTAAAGAAATATTTCGTTATTTTTGAGCATGTGAATTTAGTTGTTTTGAGAGCTAGTTTCCTTAAATTGAGGATTGTTATTCTTAATTTGAGAGTTTGGCATCGTCATTTTTGAGCATGTGATTTTGTTTTTATAGTTCTGGTTACGTTAAATTGAGGATTGTTATACTTGATTTGAGAGTTTGGTATCGTTATTTTTGAGTATGTGATGCTGTTTTGATAGTTCCGGTTTCGTTAAATTGAGGATTATTATTGTTCATTTGAGAGTTTTGCATCGTCATTTTTGAGCATATATATTTATTGTTCGGGCAGCTCTATAGTTAAACTCATAGTTTCCTTGCACAGAAGCCACGACCATGGGCGGAGCTATAAAACGCGCGGGGCAATCAGATGAAGAGAAAATTTCAGTCGTGTTATTTTGTCTTCATCTAATTGTTCCGTGCGTTTTATAGCTACTCCCATGGTCGTGGCTTCTGTGCAAGGAAACTATGAGTTTAACTAGAGTTACGTCGTATTCGGTCTAGTTTCATCATATTTGAGGAGATGCATTTTTCTAAAAAGTTTTTAGGGTGTTTTATAGGATTTTACTACATCATTTTGCTATTGGTATTTTTCACCCAAATATAAAAAAAGCTATAATTATATTCCACATTTGTCTTTTTTACGGACACGAATCCATCTATGTACAGCTTCTGAAATATTGAAGGCATTTTGATACAAAATTGACTATTTGCATGTAAAACTATAATATATAATGTTTATAAAATATTAAAAAGATTCTCAATGCATTTCGGAACCAAAATTTGCTTTGAATATAAGTTATACAATCAGTTTATTACATTCCAAATCTAGAAAATCCACTTTTAAATTGTTCATTTATTTTTACAACAAAATAACATTTCACTTTATTTAAATCTGTATATTTATTTTATCAAAATAAACACAAGTTTCGAATTTTTTTTATATACATATTGATTATATGATGACGGGCCGGTGGTCTGGGAACTGCTGGGCAGGCTGGCATTTTGTGTAGTACTTCACAAACTGCTGCTTCAATTATCAGTACTTCAGTCGTATCATTACAGCAGTTTTGTCTTCTAAAAAAATAGGAAGCATTTAGTATACTTTTCATAACCTAATTGGGCCAACCCTTATAAAGGCGAGTCTAAAAAAACAACAAATGGCATTTCTTTAACTTACAAGTTTAAGTGGAATACTAACACATCAAATTTACTGAAATTAAAATTTTAGTATTTTTTTTTGGGGGGGGGGGGGGGGGGAGGGATGAGACAGTTTTTTAGAAGTTAGGCATTTAAACAATAAAATAGTACACAAAATTTCAGGTGGATAATTTTCTCAAACAAAAATTACAGAAAGAACTTTTTTTAAAAAAATAATTCTTTTTAAAAAGTTAGGCTTATTTTGAATATTATAGCTTTACGTTTAATCTTGTTTTTAATTATTTCTATTAGAGATCCAATCCCTATTCCTGAAGCTTGGAATCAACATAGTCCATGGCACAAAATTAATATACTATATTAAATCAATTTTAATTGCATCTCCGAGTCGAACCCAAAAGCATCTACCTAAAAAACAAGGCCGTTAAATACTATATTAAGAAAAAAAACTTATTAATTACGGTATTTTATTAAATACTTTTTGCATTAAAAGTACCTTTAAAGAAAAAATTATGGAAATATAATGCATTCAGTGCACATAAAATTTTATCTTTCAGTGTGAAATATTTTTTAATTATAAAACCATAATTTAAAGACACAAATTATGCATCGTCAAAATAATGCTTTTCACTTTTAATAAATATGCAGAATATAAATAAAAAAAAATTATTAATAGTTAACTAATAATTACTTTATACCATATTTGTTGAATGAAGAAAATAAACCATTTTTATTTTGACACAAAATGAAATGACTTAAACTTACCTTAATAAATATTGATAATAATCCAAATACTTTCCAACAACATAACCCCTTTTCTATATATTTTAACTTTTTTCCGTTTCTACTTCACATATTTAAAAAAAAAATCCTAGAGTATCGAAGTTCGAATTTAGCAATGGCACCTGGCGATGATCACATCTGCTGTCCGAATAAAAAGCAGTTTATTATCATAGAAAGGCGAACTTCGAATTTCATGTTTAGAATTCGACACCTGTCGTTTTTTAACACATAACAAAGTGTAATGTCGTCTTCCTTTTTTCAGTTGGCTCAAAACTTTATGTGACTACTTTTTACTAATTCGTATATTCTATCGAGCTTCTAATTTCACCGAAAGAAAACGAAAAAAAAAAGAATTATTCTTTTTCAAAAAAGAAGAGTTGAGCAGTACCATGCAATCTTCAAAAGTTTTTCAAACGATTTACGAATATTTAAAGTTGCTTTAAAATATTATGTTTTATTATTTAATGTGTTCCGTTTATGCACTCATTATCTAATTATTTTTTTAAAATACTGTTCTTAATTTTACTATGCAAGATTTATTAAGTCGTTTGATGAAACCTCTTATTTGCAAAGCGTTCTTTAGCTGCGTTAAACTTGATTCAAGAGTGCAGTGTAAACTAACAGTTGAAAATCAGCATCAATAGTAAACAAAAGCTATAATTCCGTTCTATTTTTATAATACTTACATATTCTAATGAAGGCAAATAGTTTTATGTTTAGAAACATGCTACTTCCTGTTCTTTACTGTAAAATTTAATGTTCAAGCTGCTTGTATATATTACGAATTATTGTGTTAGGCCTAACCAAACTTCAAGAAGCCGCCATTGTTTGAACCGCTAAGTTCCAATCCCAGAATGCAACGGTGCGAGTACAACGAGATTCAGTTTCCTCAAAATCAAGATACAGAATCGTCAAATCACGATCGTAAAACTGAGGATTCGCGTTTACTCAAAAGTCACGTGATAGTTTGACGAAACAATCCTCAAAATTAACGAAATGAGGCTTGAGGATTCATGAATCGTCAAAAATGAAAGTGTTATTTTTAAGAGTGTAACTCTATGGTTTTTGGTGGGGGGGGGGGGGGTATTTTACATATATATTCCGACTTGTGTGCTTGCTCAGTGAGTCGCTTATAAGTCTTCGTCAAGTAAGACAGACACGGAAAGATTTTTTACTGTCACAAAGAGAGGAAATACACCCAGGGCGAAGGCGGGAATCGAACCCGCGCCCGTTACAGCACGCAGACTGCTGGCCTGCGATGCTTACCACTTTGCCATCCGGGCCCCATTATGGTTTTTACGATCCGTGGCCGGAATCTCAAGACCGATGCCAATAGTTGAAACATAAGCTAGCTTCCGTGGGACTGCCCTAGGGCATCACGTAGCTCTAGCGCTAAGAAACTTTCTCGACCAAAGACACGGAATGCAACCTGAAGCAGCCCTGGCACAAAACAAGCACACCGGCCACACTTACTTTCCGCGTTTCTGACGTTTCTGATTGGCTGAAGCCGTGTAAGTCACGTGGCTTTCAAGCGTACGACAATTACAATTTTATATTATATAGAGATATATTTTTATTTTGTTTTTTCCACAGTAACACAATTTTGGCATCATTTCAAAAACCATATAAAAAATTAAAGTGAATTTTTTTCTTATGGAACTCTTATTTTGACCTAAAATAAGCTTATTTTGTGAATATCAGATGCTTCTGTAGTGTAGTAAATTTTTGGGACTGAAAGGGTTAAAAAGTCGAACATTTGTTGAATTTGAAATATATTAATGAGTTTTAGAAAGCTGGGTATATTCCATGTGAAACAAAGGAAAAAACAATATTTCAAAAAGACCTATTTGATTTTTTTAATGCGCAGTCCTTCCTATTTAAATGTCTTTAGATCGACCCCTTTGTTCCTACTTCTTAACTCTATGGTAAAAACAGCCGAAGCCGATGCATCTTCCCTTTTTCGTCTGGCGCACTCTCCCCGCTGGTCGGGACCTTTTAACTAATATATCTTCCCGATTGTTCGAATTAATTTTTGCAGTATGAAATTAAAAATATTGAATTAGTAAACAGTGAATGAATCACAAATTCAGTTCTTTAAATGTTTTTTGTGAAGATAAAACGCACTGAGCCAATCGTGATAACTAAATAAGCTTAAGAGTTTGACGTCATCGCATCGACCAATCAAATCGTCTCTAACTGGTAATGAATAATTTATGTTTAATGAGCAGGAAGCATGTTTTATTCAATGCATATTGTATAGATGAGTATTCCTGCATTGGCAGTACCCACTAATTAGTCTAAAATTTTTGTTTGCGGAGCAAACAAAGAGAAATTGCGTAGCAATTTTAGGGGGTTGTCGAGCGGAAGCAAGCAAGGGCGAAAATCCCTACCGGCCGCGAAGCGGTCAATGGAATTGCGCAGCAATTCCGGGGGGTTGGCGAGCGATAGCGAGCAGGGGGCGGAGCCCCCTACTTATGTCAAAAATATGTCAAATGGTCTTGACTTGGCTCATTCAAGCTAATCAACCACCTTCCACACTTTCGAATCCTTTATACTCATAGAGCATTTTAAAAGATTTTGCTTTGGTGTTTTTAACTTGTTGTGACCTGGCAAGTTTGGTTTGGTTTGAATTATCGTCGCACTAGGAGCTAAAGCACACGAGGCTATAGTGACCTGGCAAGAACTTATTATCTTAAGAGCTTAAGCTACACGAGGGCTATAGTGACCTGGCAAGAACTTATTATCTTACGTAAATGTATACAAACTCACAATGCATGCTAAACCCTTGCAAAAATAAATTCCTCATCTTATAAGTAGCGAGTTAACAAAACATTTTTAGCATAAATATTTAGATAGGTTCAGTTAATTATGCAGCAACCATAATTTATTTTGCGATTGTGGAAGAATTTTCTCAGACAATTTCGTATTTTAAGAAAAGAAAAATGCGATAAATAAAGAATATTTTTGAACACTAAAATTTTATTTCACGGTAAACGGAAATTTCTACCATACATTTTAAATATACTATTTAAAATACTTTAGGTAAAAGTTAAGTATTTCGGAGATTTTTTAAGTTTTCAAATATATCTGCTACATTTTAAATCACTGGATAATGACGCTCCCCATCCGGAGTAATATCGAAGATAATGTAGAAAAATTAAAGAAATTAAAGAAAAAATTAAATAGTAAGGTTAAATTCACTTTTAAATGATATAAATTGCATAATATCAATTGTTATCGAAAGTTATCGAATAAATTTTGATTGTGAAGGCGAAAAAATGAAAAAAAAAGTTATGTAAAAATCTATATGTATTCTAAGCGTAAAGTAGACTTAATAAAATACCATGAAAACTATATTAAAACTATGGTAAAAAATCTATGCTAAAAAAGTTTTTTAATGATTTAAATAACACAATAAAATTTAAATTATCTAGACCATAAAAAATAAACATAAAGCTATTACTTTGTAGTTAGTGAGAGGCCAATAGCATCGCTTCGCACTATTACAGGTTCGAGGTTCAATTCCCGGATTTGGCAAGTTTCAGTTTTTAAACCACTCAGTGGGTCGATAAAATGAGAACAAAACTTGCGTAAGATGGAACAATGGAGATTTTCTGCTTCAGTCTAACCAACTAACGGGATGTATGCCTCTATTCACTTTATCGCTCTTGTGAGCTGAAAGAGGCACAGCAGGCTTCGGTCCTTCATTGGCTTGGTATAGAGCACACAGTAGAGTTTCAAAAACCACTAAAAGTACTTGATAAATTGTATTTAGTTGGAAAATGGGCATTAGGATGATCTAAACTTTCATTCGGTTTAACTTCCTCTTCCCTTTTTGTTATTATTTTTTAAAGTGAAAGTTAGGTATTTTATTACTTTTGGGAATTATTTTTCAAACAACTCAAAATTAGTTAAACTATATTAATGTTATATAATCATAACAGTCAGTCATAAATAAACTATTAATATAAACTGAAAAATTCGGATGCTAGTTTAATAAGAGAAACCAATTATCCCACAATTTCAGAGCTCAATATAATACAAAATATTAAAGAGGCTCCCATTTGAATTTAACATTTTTGTTGAAAATTATTCTTCTAATATAATTTACTAATTATCTTTAAAAATTGATATTAAATATAAATGAATTTCATATTTTGAAGGGAATATTTACAAAGAACTTCACTATTTAGTAAGGCGGTTTCGTTTTAGACACAATAAAAACGACCATTCCTTCAATATTTGTTTCATCCCGAAAAAAATATATTTGTATCTTTTATACTCATACATTATGGGAATAATACTGAAAAAAAATTAACTGCATTGGAATTTAAATAATTTCAATTTCAAAAATGTTTGCTATATGGTAAAAAACCAACTACAAAATTCCAATTTTAATAAGAATGACTAGAAAAATACTAAATATATTTTAAAATAACCCTCTTGAACTATAATTATTTTTTCAAAACAGTAGTACTAATATTATTATACTTTGAATATTGCCAAAGACGTAATTTCACAAGAGTTAAAAACTTCACTCTTTAATTTTGAGTACACTTTTACTACTAAATTTGAATTGGAGGGTTAAAAACTAGTCATAAATAAAATTTTCCTTTACAATTCAAAATTTGGATGAAAGTTAAGGATACAAGAGTAATAGTTAATTTCAGTGCCTAGTATTTATAAGAATGCTTGTTAATGTTCAAGCGTCATAAATGTTTCAATATTTTTCCTAACTTTTATGATTTTGCAAAGGGCGTTTTGATTAATTTTATGCAAATTTGTAAAAATAAAAGTTAATTATAACGTTTGTAACTATTTCTAAAATGAAATATACATTCCACTATTAATGAAATTCTTAATATAAATATTCCTTTCATGTACCCTAAAAGAGCTTTTTAAAAATTTGACTATTTTATACTTTTAGCAAAAAGCTTAGAAAATATTATTTACTTTTTGGAACCATTATTTTATTCCATCCACTTTTTTTCGCTTTTATTGGATTAGAAAAGGTTTTACTGAAGCCAAACCGCATAATCCTGGAATCGATTTCTTCCATTTTTTTATTTCATATACTTCAAAAAGTTTTTTCTAGATATGAAAAATGTACACGAAATAACGTAAATTGTTTGAGACAGCTTTCGAAGCTACAGAAGTGTTTTACATGTGCATTAAAAACTAACCAAACTTTAGTAGCACAATAAGTTATAAATAAATCATAAAATAAAGCTTAAAAGAGCGTACCTAAATAATAAAAATTATATATTTCAAATAAAACTCAAATAATTTAGTAAACTTGATTTTATGTTAAATAATACTTTGCACTAATAAAATTTCATGACTAATAAATTACTAATAAAATTTCATAATTTCGTTACTTAGTTCAAATCTAGTTCGAAATCTCGAATAAATTCAATAATGCTACTTCACGTATTTGAAATATTTGTTGATTTATTAGCAATTATCGATTAATTTAAATAATAATTATTAGTTTAATAAAGTAATAATCATTTACTTAACTTATAACTACTAAAATAATTTAATTATTTGATAGAAAACTAGACCACGATTCAAAAACGCAATTCTAATAATTGTTTGACTTATGACGTTTTGCGTAAGGCTGATATTTAAGGCAAATTTCTTCAATATGTTCAATTACTTTAAAAAATAAATTTTAATTTAATTTTTTTGGTCAAATATTCTACTTAACATTATTATTCATCATCACCACTAAAAAAATAGTTAATTTTAAAGTAATAAAAAATTAGACCCCTTAGAGGAAGGGAGTTACCTTGTCGAAGAAAGGTTGTGAAATATATGTGTGCGTCAAAATTTAACGTTTTTACTTAAAATATTAAATTCTTTTTTAAAAAAATTATACATGAAATATTTATTTTAGACAATTTTACACCAATTTATCAAAAATATATTTATCGTAGGGTAGGGTATTTTACATATATATTCCGACTTGTGTGCTTGCTCAGTGAGCCGCTTATAAGTCTTCGTCAAGTAAGACAGACACAGAAAGAGTTTTTACTGTCACAAAGAGAGGATTTACACCCAAGCCGAAGGCGGGAATCGAACCCGCGCCCGTTACAGAACGCAGACTGCTGGCCTGCGATGCTCACCACTCGGCCATCCGGGTCCCATTTATCAAAGTCCCAATTTAAAGAAAAAAAAATTTGGATCGAATACCATCCCATTGGCTTTTTCATTAATATTCTCCTTTCGCAAATTCAATTAATATTCTTTATCGGTTTCTAAATTTATTTGCAGATTGAAAAGTCAATAGGAAAAATTGCATGCTCTAAAATGAATACAAGATCTATCATAAAATAATTTTAATTTAAATTTTGAAATAATTTATAATTTTCAAAAAAAAAAAAGAAAGAAAGAAATCAACACAAAACCCCCCCCCAAATATCATCAAATTATCTCACAATGTTGTGATTTTCAAACAATTTCCAAAAATCAAAAACTACAAGAACAAATAAAATAAATAGTAGCACAGTGAATAATTTGTATTTTGATACCCTTATAGAATGGACTTGTTTCGGGTGTTAAGTGACAACAGAATGAAAATGAAACTAAAATCTTTCTCCAGCCAATATTGGGGAATTAATTCCATGCGGGAACAGAGCAAGTTGGAGGATCGATTGAAGGAAAGACAGGAATGAAAGAGGATAGTAATTGAAAGTCCTGAAACAAGCAAATTTTACATGAATAAACGAGGAAGTGAAAAATAAATCTAAATAGATTTTTATGCATGCAAGCAGCGCAAACAACATCTTTTTTTTTAATAAGCCGCTTTATTTCATGTGCTTGAAAACCATTTTTAAAACCAAATGGATGGATCATAATTGGGATGGTGAGTACAGACGGACATCTCCACCATGTCAATACCTACTTTTCTTCTTTATTTTTTAAAAATTCTTCTGAAATAAAAAAGACTTTGAAAACGGCTAAAAAAAATTTGGAAGAGAAAGATAATGGAGATCGGATAAAAGTGATCCTTACATAGATTGATTTTATTCTGAGTTAAACCATTTTAAGTTGGTAAAAAAGTGCGTCAAAAACGTTCAATAACAAAAATTATTGTTTAACAAAAGTATTACGATTTTATGCGTATTATAAAAAAAATAATAATAAAGCTAAACGAAATAAATAAGTGATGCGGAAGAGCAACAGAATGTAAATTGTATGAAACTTTCAATTTCATTTTTATATTTATTCAAATGATTATAACGATGAATGCACATTGATTAGAACAGCTGTGTAGAAAAATCATAGAAAAATAAACATACATTCCAAGGGATTTGAATAAATATGTATAGTTTTGAATAAAATAAGTAACTATCTAATTAAATAAATTTTAGAGTTTCCCTAAACTTTTCTCTACACAAACAGCATAAGAACTGCAGCATGAAGAACGTATACAGAATTCTCTTCTTGACTTTCTTTGACGATTTATGTGCTGTAACAAGTATGTGTATATTTTCATAAGGATAATACAAGAAATAAAAGGTAATGCAGGTAAAATAGTTGAGTGGTTAAAACTAACATTTATACATTCATAGTATAGGGTGATCCGCGGACAGAAAATCGGGGTAATTATTGGACATGGTCCAAAAAACTAAAGTTTGGTTGGTTATAGTTACGAAATAGTACATTTCAGCAATGGTACCCGACAAATATATCAAATTGTCATAACGGAAAAAATACAGGTTAGAAAATTACATAAATGTGAGAGCTATGGAATTTTTTTTCAATAATTACCCTTTGCCACCATGAATATCAAAATTAATATTCGATTTCGAAAATTAGTTACCAGAATTTATAGAAGAAATTTAGTTAAGTTTGTTTAAAAAACTGTAAATATATGTAACGAAATAAAACAAAAACAATCTGAATTTTTTTTTAAATAAATAGTTATATAATCGCTTAAAGTGCCACGAAAAGCTTTTTAATGATCGCGAGCGCGCTATCCAACTCCCGCCAACCCCATTACAAGATGGACAAGTGATGCGGAAGAGCAAATCGGATGAACCCTCGCATCCGAACGTGGAGGGACCGGTTGCTATGACAACTCCGGAAATGGGAGAGAATGATGCGGCAGAGAGACTCCTGATTCAGTGGGCGGGTAAACTGCAGTAACTACAACATAGAATTGCACCTTTTTTGCCCGGAAATAATCAGTATTTCATCATACTTTCTTACGGGTAAGAGTTATTGGGTGCTTGCAAAAATGGTCCAAGTCATTAGTCCAGATACTGCAGTTTACCTGTCGACGGCAGCCTGCTCTGTGGTGGGAAAGCGATTAAAAGGGGCAGAGAACGGAACAAGATAGCGATTGAAAGGTCAAATTGTTTTGTTGTTCCGTTTTGAGGCAATTAAGGGTGCTTGGGGGCAATTAGTTTTGAATCAGTGAAACTGTTACGTTGTTGAATTGTCACGTTGTAAAGGAAATATGCATTGTGTTGTTTTATTGGCAAGTATTATAATTAAATTTACTTATTAATGGGATTCATTAAATGCAACTAAATTATAATAAACGGAATTTTGTTTTAAGTTTTAATAAACTTACTGGTTTTTAACGTTTTATTGCTGAAAGGAAAACCGATAGAACTACGTATTTCCATCACGCGTTCGTTACAACTGAATAATTTATATTTAATAGTGCTCCACACAGTAGCGAATTGAAATTTTTTTGTAATTGACTTATTGTGTTAAATTTTTTAAAAGATTATAAAATTGTCGATGTAGGGTTTTGCAAATCTAAAGCAGATCGTAATATTATTTGGGATACAGTTAGCTGATTTACAATTGTCTCTAATAAAATTTTATGTAAACACAGAACTTCAGGCGATTATTCTTTTAAGAAAAATCGCCTAATTCTTTCGAATCAATGCGATTCTACTAACTTAATTAAATATATACTTTTTAAAAAAAAATTAAACCATTATTCCATCTTACCCAGCCCCCTTGTTGGACAATCCAGTTGCCCAAATCCCTCTCGACACAGCTCCCGACGACTCCCACAAGCCCCAGCACGAACTCCGGATGACCCAGCTTCACACAGTCCACAGCCAGGGCCCCAGCCAGCACATACAGGGCCACCACTCGGCCCCACGTGATAGGGCCCTCCCGGAACAGCTCTTGGGCCAGGGCCGAGAGCAGGTTCTGCACCCCGCTCTCGGAGGGTAGAGAGAACAGTCCGACGTTTTCGAGAACACTTTGGTACAGTTCGGGGTGGGTCCTTTCCATTTCGAGTCCTAGCTCTCGGATTTCGAGAGCCACTTCGGAAGAAGACCATGGGGTGGAGGAAGATAGATGGCTGACGCTCTTGAGGCGCTGGAGACCCAGTTTCTTGTGGAGCAGAGAGCAGCCTCGGAGTTTGTATCTGAAAATACAATGCGCTCGTATACTTATAATCAGCGTCTGATCCACCATAAGGGGCCCCTAAATTTTAGTTTCGATAATACTAAATGCTGTAGACCCTTGCAATTTCCGCAGACTTTAAAATGTTCTTATATACCACTCGGACATGGAGCTAACGTTATTGGTTTGATCGATGTTATAAGAAGGACGATAAAATGATAGCAAAAAAAAACAACATCGGCCAACTAGCAACATTATTCGGGTAATCATACACAACTTTTTCTATAAAGAAGTCCAAAAGTTGTTGTGCCTATAGTCTGAATTATCTTAGATCAGTCCCTGCTTATAATTCAGAAGTATGGATATGTTAGCTGTTTTGGCCCTGTAATGAGAGAACACCTATAGTCTGTTCCCATCGGAAATAGGAGTGGTCAAACGCGCTGATGTGCGTGTGTCGAACAATTTGAATTGACACTTGCCCTTGCCTCCCCCCCCCCACATCATCTTAAAATTGTTTCTTCATTCCTATCTCTAATTGGAACCGACTATCGGAATCAGAAAATCAGTTTCACTATACGCTTATCCTTAGACAAATAATGCTTTAAAGATTTGGCAAAGGAACTCTCAAATTTTTAAAGGACCTCTGGACCAAGAGATATTTTATAAATCTATATGGATTCTAATTTTTTAATGTTATTTTAGCCCTTTTAAAGTACTCTACACTCCTGTAGCCATAAAAACCCAAATGAGATTGTTTATTAACATTTGGTTGTAAGTAAAATCTTGGGGCACAACTTATGGTCCTAATGCTTAAAACCCATTAATGCCTGGCGTCCCTTTTTAGGGACACTTTAAAAAAAAATTCTCAATTTTTAATGAATCAACTTTTCAATTAAAAAATTGCTCCGTTGTATGCAATAGTGTACATTTCAACTGACCCAAGGGCATTGATGCTGTTTAAGGCAACTTTTACGGTAAAACTCTTAACATTTTAGTCTCATAACCTTAAATTAGCGCCACCTGAAAGGGCCTTAATGGGTTAATATACCGTATGGTTATGAGATATACATACGCATTCATCCGTCTCTGGCTGTCATTATGTTCACTAACCAACTTATGTTGCAAATGCATTTTATTAGGCCTTGTGGCTGTGTAGTTAGAACTTTACTCTACCCTTCTTCAGGTCCAAGGCTCTCGGATTTGACAAGGTTCACTTAAGGTTTCACTTCTTCAATGGATAGAAAAAAATGGGTCCAAGCTAACTTAGGAATGAAACACTGAGCGTTTGGCGGTAGTTTAATTGACCATACTTCAATGGCGTCTTCCGAAGATGCTTGACCTGATTAGTGTTCTAGACATAGTGTAATTAGTGAATACTATACATTAAAATAAGGATTAACTTTTATTTTATAAAAGTCTACTCTAAAACACATGACTTTATATTTTAATGGTATTGTATAAACATTGTATTATAGAGCGTAAAATAATAATAAAAAAGAAACAATATGAAGCCTATATGTAGCAAATTATGTAGAATATAAAACACGTATCGAAAAGTTTAACTTCCTGTACTGCAATTGAAATTCAAAAAGATGTAAAAGACACATTTATTTATTTCAGTATAAAATCTTAGCGATGGAAATATTCTGAAACACGTAGAAATACATACTACAAAAGTGAAACTCAAAAGTATTTTACTTAGTGTTTGTAAATTCGCCCTCTCGGAAACGCGTAAATGAGTTTTTAAAGAAATATAAGGTAGATAACTTATTTCCATTCCCATAGGTAATCATTGAAGCCCCATAGGTATTAAATAAATAACATAAAAATTATTTTCAAATGACAATCAAGCCCACACAAAATTTTTTAACTGTAAAGAAATGCATTCCTAAAAATTTTACAATCATAGTAAGAAAATTATACAATGAAATCCCCTCTAACAATTCATCAATCATTAAAACTTTATTTTATTCATTTTTATTCATTTATTTTTTGCTAGCAAAAACAAATCAAGAACTGACTTTAGAAAGATCCTTCTAAACCCATTAAGACTCTCTATTAAAACGATTTTTTATTAAATATAAACTTTTAAAAAATCAATGCTTTAATTTTACTCACATTATCCTCAATAAAAAATAATTATAATACAAGCAACAAAACATATATGTACTCAAAATACATAAACGATATGATTAAACGAATACCTACAAATCCCTTTCACTCATCCTACCTGAGATACTTCCCAGCAAGGCTCTTTGCCTGCTCAACCACCAGCTGCTGAGTCTGTGAGCTCCTCCATCCTATGAGCCGGTTAGCTACAGCCAGGCTCAGCTTCCTTCGACGCTGAGCCGCCTGGCTGTCGGCCACAGCCGCGTAGCCTGACAGCGACAGGCTAGGGCACATTCTGTTGTCCGCAGCTGCCAGTCTGCCTTCTTTATCGCGAGTCGAACTGACTACTGAAGCCTACAACAGGTGGCGCGGTGTGTCACATGGCTGGCACCTGTGCTAATTGAAACAATGGAAGTGGTTCGATTGGGCTTTATGTATTGGAATAATACCTAAGTGGGTTGTTAGTGGGTGGTTTAGCTAGGGGTTGATTTTTTTTTTGACTTGGTTGAATCGATCGCTTTTTTGTACTATACATAACAATCTTTAATAATCTTGATTATCACAAAAAATATATATATAAAAATACTATGGCACGACAAGGGAAAAAATTCCCGTACAGACAAACAATAACAGAATTGGTTAAAATAAAAACAAATAAGATCGAACATAATGTCTCAAATCAGCTGGCATACAGATATGATTGAAATACTTCAAGTTACAGTGAAAAATAGAGATCCCCAAAATCGTCGATATTCGAAGTCATCGTCGAAGTCATCCTTATACATTATATTTTCTTATATCAAGTTCAAAAACAATGTAACTCTGCAGCAAATAATAGAACAAAATACTCTTTACACTGCTATAATAACATCTTCAAAGAAGATTGTCTTTGAAAAACGTGATTTTTTTTAAAGATCCATACTGGAGAAACATATTTGAACTATTTTGTTGGAGCTATTTTCAAAAGGAAACGGTCTAAGCTTTTCATTCCTATATAAATTTTGTCATTATTATGTTTTAAAATTCTTTTAAAGGTATAGTGATTTATCCCCCAGTTTGCTGGGGTAATTCTGGGTCAGTGATATTTTTTGATTTTTTTTTAGTTTTTTTAGCTAAGTGGTATACGTTATTTTGAGGCAAAAAATCAGATTAGGTTGCATTCCAAATTTCATTAAAAAATTCAAATTAGAAGTATATTTAAAATTTAAATAGCAACAAATTTAGTCTACATTGAAATTGCATGAAAATTCTATTTTTATTCAATATTTTCACTGTTGCCATTGCGTTAAACTTACGAGAAACTTTATTTAAAATAAAAACTTTTGAAGGAATATTTATTTGTGTGATATAATTCAGTTGGATTGCTGTAATAGAGTCCATTGAATTTTTTTTTTGTCAAAATAAAGTTCTTTTGATGGTTTATTATACATGTATGAAGAAAGATGCATAGAGAATTCTAACTTGGCATTTAAAAAAATGCCAAGTTTCGCTTTCATTACCTTTATGTGCTAAAACAATCTTTTTATGTGCTAAAAATGATATAATTTGGAATATTAATTTACTTTTGACACGCAATACTATAAAAAAAATGGGTGACCCAGATTTACCCCATGTGTGACCCATAATTGCCCAAACCCGGGGTAATTCCCGGTCACTCAATAATTAAAATACAAGTAATAGTAATTAAATTTTAGGTAAAGTGATTATTTAAAGAAATTCTAAATTATTTAAGCTTACTCCATGCAAAATTAAATATTTTTATATTTCATACTTTAGAAAAAAAATGGGATGTTGTGATTTTTTGACCCATAATTCCCCCATATGACCCTACAAAACATAGTTTTCAATTTCAGATAATTTTTTAACTGCTCAATATATAAGTATAATTTTTTTTATATAATACTGTAAGATGTATTTATTATGAAACAAATTATGAACATATTAAAATTTTGAATTATATTAACATTTATGAAACTTTAGCCAAAACTAAAATAAATGATAACAAACATAAAACTATTTACAAAATATGAAAACACTGGGATTAGGCTTGCGCGTTACATTTTGAGGTCAAAATGACCAAGAAAATGACTTTATATTGTACAAATATGTACAAAGACTTGTACCTAATTTCTGAGCTCAATTTTAATAATAAATTATCTTTTAAAAATTTTCAAATCAAAATTTAAATTTTTTTATTAATTGAAAAAGGTTCTTAAAATAATTTCTAATTAAAATTGAACTTAGAAATTAGGTGTAAGTCTTTGTTTGTACATATTTGTACAATATAAAGTCATTTCTTCAATTTTGACCTCAAAATGTGGAGCGCAAGCCTAATCCCAGTGTTTTCAAATTTTGTTAATAGTTTTATGTTTGCTATCATTTATTTTAGTTTTGCCTATATATAGTTTCATAAATTTTAGAATTTGTTTCATAATAAATAAATCTTATAGAATAACATACAAAAAAATATACTTATATATTGAGTAGAGTTAAAAAGTTATATGAAATTAAAAACTATGCTTTGTTGTACCTTCCTTGCACATTTTTAAGACTCCCCTATGACCTCTAAAGTAAGCGGCTCAGTGGCAGAGAGGTTTAACGTGTCCACCTCGTAGACTAAGTCGTCGGATTTTCTGGATAGGAAAATCTTAGGCAGGCATGCCATATTGTGTGGCATGTTAAAGATCAATGGAGGGCCCATTTGGCTTAGGTTATCTCGGCAAAAATTAAATCTCTGCATACTTTAACATCTACAGAGAGCTCAGATTCATTGCAATCTGGGCGTCAAAATTGGTAGTGAGAGTCGCCTAGATGGTTAAAAAAAAAACTCTCAGTTATGCGGAACATACCGAGTTTGCAAAGGCAGACCGCCATGCATCCCCATTGGAGAAAAAAATGATTAACCCTTTCAGTCCCAATGACAAATTGGCATAATCATTTTAGAAAATTTTTCTGATTATCTATAGCCTTTTAACCTTTTATTATATCAAAAAGCACATCATTCGATTCTTCAAACTTTTTCTATTCGAATATATTTTGTATTAATCCCAATAGATGTCAGCCCTATATATTTTTTTTAAATTATGATCAGAAACATGATGATGCCAAATGGCATCACTGGGACTAAAAAGGTTACGGGAAAAATTCGATGGATGGTAGTAGAGGTAAACCTTAATTTACTGGAGATTCTTATAAGGCCGCTGTTTTACTTTCGATTGTTCATTTTCAAAAAATGGGCGTTACATAATAGGTATATATCGTATTGGAAAATTTATACAGCCTAAAATAGGGGAGGGAATACGAATATAAGTCTCAGGTTTGGTTATATGAACGTCTACAGCTACTCGAAAGCGATTCTTAACTAACATCTTAATGTTGAGTCGATCGCAACCGTAGTGTCATATTGTACGCGGCGTCATAATTATTAGATCATGACAGATTTAATATGCACCAGTACCATCGCCGTTATTTATTGAAGGATTTTTTTTTTATTCAATAGGATCTGCTTATATAAGGCGGCAAAGACAAGGACAGAACATTCGTTAGTGTATCCCATTTCCACACAGGTCCTACTAAAAACAAGTTAGAATTCTATTTTAAATTCATGGTTGCAGGTATAAGACTGTACCATCTATATACATAAAAGGCAACTTCCGTTTGTCTGTTTGTTTGTATAAGACACGAGATCTAAAGAACCACGCAACAGATCGTCACGAAATTTGGCACAAAAATTCATATCATCTCCGGAACAAACATAGGATTTTTCAAAACAGACCATTCCTTCTATCGTTTTCGTACGTTTTTATGTTTACCATTCAATGCATTGCAGACCTTAGAGGTTTATTGCTCCTTCAACTGCACGTTTTCATGGACTGTTAATTTAGTTTTATTTTACACATTTTTTTTAAAAACGATTTTTAAAAATATTTCGCTGATTAAACTTTAAAGAACTGTTCAAAAACATTAATTTTTATTTTCAACAGCATTAATCATCAGCATTATTACTAGGGAGATGTTTTTAAATTTTACTCCGGTATTTGAAATTAAATACTGGATTATGATCAGAATTAATTACAATAAAAATAATACATATTTAAGTAAAAAATAATCATGATACTAAAGACGAACGATTTTTATTTTTAATATTAAATATTTTTAATATTAAATATTTTTAATATTAAATATTTTTAATATTAAATTTTTTTTAATATTAAATATTTTTTAATGATTATGTATCATGACTATTTTTTTTTTACTTACATATGTAGTCTTTTCAATTTGAGCTTCTTATCAAAGGTATTTTTGAAATTAATATTAATAATTACTATATCCAAGTTGCGTAATTAAATGGAAAATTAATGGGTAATCTTTATATCTTATGTAACTAAAATGAAATTAAAAAATAGTTAAATTGACTGTTAAATTATTTTTTCACCTCTACCCGTGCAACGTCGGGTATAACAGCTACTTTGGAATAAACTATTAATAATCCCCTTTGCAATAAGGAAAATGTATACGATTCTTTTATGATTCAAAGTTTTCTTAGGGAGTAAAGTCAACAAACCAATCAATGTAAACAAAACAGCATGCGAAATGTAGAATTTGTTTAGACATTGTTTATTTAGCTGTTATTACTTGCCGGTCAAGAATATAGGTCTAAAAAAATCAAGATAAGACGAGGCGTTAAAAAAAAGCACGTACTTTCGTCTACCTCTTATATATTTTTACTAGTATTATGAAGGGACGGCAGACCCCCTTTTACACATAAATATAAATCAGAACCAGCTTTTATTCTTGATTCCTGCTTTCGATTTTTACATGAGAAATATTTATTTGTTAATTGATTTGGATCATTCAACGGAAAATCAACCCCAAAACAAAATTTAAGTTTTGACATAATCATACTAGATATTTATAAAAGCTTTCAAGAAACGTGTTTAGTTTTACTTTCACACTTGAAATTTATTTTTTATCTTTATTTTTTCTTACTTAAGAAATTATTAATTTTTGAAAACATTATATATAAGTATCTTTTCCATTATTATTACTTAATATGATAAAAAAAAAAGTAAAAGTTCACGATCTTAGTTCGATAGGGTTCACACAGAATTCTACTTCAGAATTCTTCAGATATCACCAGAGAGAAAATTATAAACTTTAATGTAACACTTCATTTTAAATTTTTCTTTCCATTTGGTCATTTCTAACTTACTTTTTATCGTTTATTAATGCACAATTCTATAAAACGTCAAAAAAATATTATATAAATAACGAGGGTACATGCTAAATGTCGCTTCATTTTCATTATTCCTTTTTTCGGTTATTAATTTTACTAAATATCTATTCTTCGTACTGCAAATTAATTAAGCAAACGATAAAGAATATTAATTCAGTTATTATTATTTCAGTTTATTGTTATTTTCAAACTGATGTAATATTAAACGATATTAGGATTAATTTCGCTTACATTTTTAGAGCAAAAAGGTTACATAATTATTCTTTGAACTTCAAACCAATTCAGTAAATGAATAAAACTATTGCTTAAAACTTCGAAAGAAATTAATAAAAATGGTTAATATTGGCATTTCAAAGTTTAAATGGAACCAGATGAAGGGCGTGATCGCTGATTTTCTGTCTAAATTTTAGAAATAGTGTGTGGAAGTGGTTCGTTAACAGTTACCGACAAAACCTTACATGTTTTAGGAATAATCACAAAATTGTTTTTAAGAGTAATCAAGTAGTTAACTGTACTGCAAATTATACAAACTTTAATTTAGTATAAAATTTAAAGGCTATTTTTAAATTTTTAAAAGTGTAAATTGTAATCACGTTGTTTTTTGTTATAAAAATTCATTTTTTCTAATAACGATAATGATTTCGTTACATAACAGGCTATTGTTTCATTCTTGTTTAAAAAGACTAAAATGTAGTTTTCGTTCAATTTACTTTAAAGCTTCTGAAGATGAAACTTTAAGTAGTTTTATTGATGACTTAAAGAGAAGTGGTTTCAAGTTCCCAAAAGTGTCTGTTGCAATGTATTAGCCACCTGTAACATTATTGCTAGAAAGCTGCTAACAGATCAATATGAAGCTCTGCTAACAGACCAATATGAAGCTTAGTTCTAAAAACAAAACTAAAAAAAATCAATTGTTCATGTTGTAACTCAATACTTTTTAAGTTTGTACGAAAGAAAGTTTAATTTTAGAAATGGCGAAGGCTTCAGAACAATTATATTACAAAAGCATGTAATTAATGCATGCAATATTACTAATAAGCTAAATTGTTAAATAACAATTATAAAAATGAAAACAATTTGATAAAAGTTACAAACGCCAAAAAAAAAAGAAAGAAATTTAACACATTGAAAATTTAAAGTTTTTTTTTAATTACCTTTAAAGTAATAGAAATGCAAATAATAAGTTATCTGTTGATAGCAAGAATAATCCAAAACTAAAGGTGAAAAAATAATTAATAAAAGCAAGATAAAGCTTTGAATCTGTGTGTGAAAATCATTAAAGAAAACTACAAAATATATTCGTCTAAGTTTAAATATTTTTACTATTCATTTTTTTTTTTGTTGCATTCTTAATTGGATGTTATTGTATTTTACTATTTTTCTTTATCATAGAACATATATCATTAAATTCTATGTGAAATAAGTTTAATCGTTATTTAATATTATCAAAGTGAATCAAGTTAGCTTAACTTGATTTCTAGTTCATAAAAAATTACCAAAGTTCATAACCTGGAAGCTAAATAAATTACTTAAAAGGATTTAAAAACTAAAAAAATAATCTTGATATTGAAATCAAGATAAAAATGTGTAAAAAAAATTTGACTTGTAATACGTATTACACTCTTTTTCGTTCAAAAATAATGTCTCCAATATAAAGTTAAGTGGACGCAGGATGGAGCTAAAGATAAAACGGTTTATACCATACCCTGCTTAAACTCTAAAAATAAAGAAGTCATTTTAATGAAATATTAGCCAAATGAAAAACTAAATTTCTGTAAAAAAACTAACGTTTATCTAGTATATTGTAGGCGACACAAAGCATTTAAAGAAAACAATACTTCCGTTTTCTCGCTCAATATTGTTTATAAATTATTTTTTTTAAAATTAAAATTAAAATTTAAAAATTAAAATTTAAAAATTAAGTTTTATGATTATTTGACAAAATACATGACAATTTTTAATAATGAAAAACGACTTGTGCTAAAATAGATGCATTTTCTACAAATTTATAGATATGAGACGGCTGCTTATATAATAGTTTCCCAAATTTTATTAAAATACAACCATGTTATAAAATTTTAAAACATCATGTACGGATGCGTAAAAAAAAGAAAAATTACTTTTTACACTCATTTACAAAAAACTCATTTAAATCAATATTTTTGCACTACAATTTTTTTTATGTCATCGCACCATGTACGGAAAAGTGACCGATCTCGAAAAAGGGGATTCTTGAGACGAACCGTTATTTCTTTCGGAAAATTCGAATTTTCCCAGAATCTCTCAAAATCAAACTATATTGAACTGAATATCCGTTTTATGGGTACCAAAAAGTATGTGGTCATTTTTTACTTTAAATTTGCATTTGTTAGTTCATTTTCATACCGGTCACTTTTCAGAGTGTAATATCGTTAAAATATGAAAGCGGTAAAGTGACGAATCTGACTTTTTCGGCTCTTTATTGCTAAATTCATCTCAAATACACTGCTCAAAACAATTAGGGGAGCACTTTGCATACTTTTGTTTACCCGTCCAGTTCCAACTTCTTATTTTTTATTATAAAAATCTGAAATTTGTGAAATAGATTCATTATGCATCCAGATTGAAATGGTAAAAAACAGTGGAAAAAATGGGCAAGAAAATTGGAATCGTAACTTTTGAATAAATTAGAACAATATTATTTTCAAAAATTTAATTGTAAGAAAAGGTAGAATCAAGTTTTAGATATCGAAGAATGCAATCGTGAAGAATTTAGGGTCAATTTATTTCATAAAATTGTTAGGGGGGTGAATTTTATTTTACTGTGTTTTTCATATTTTCATTTAAATAAAAAAAACATTATTTAATTCTTCAAAAGACATGATTCTTGCATCTAACGATAAATAAGTACGAGTTCAACCTTGTAAGAGAAAAAATCGGATGCTGATGATACCAAATGGAATCATTGGGGGCGAAATGGTTTAAACCAGGCATTCCCCTAATTGTTTTGAGCAGTGTATATACTACACTTATATAACAACACTTTTGAAGAAGAAACAATTAGATGATGTTAGAAAATAACATTTTAGTCTACTTTTTTATAATATAACGTTTAATATTAAAAAAATTCTTTTATAAGCATTATTAAATTGCTAAATTAATGAAAAGGCTAGGATGCAATGTTAAGAGATACTTTCGACAAGGTAGACGTTGAAGATAATTGTTTTATGCCACACGCAAAAAAAATGGTGCTGGTCCTGCAACTCAACCAAGTTCGGTTGAAGGGTGTTTAATTGGCACAGCCAAACTGGTGGTTTCTTTCAAACCTACCAGTTTAGTTACCATAAATATACTCGTTCGATTGAAAGAGTTTAGTTAACGAGACCAGACTGCCTCAATGAGTTCGGTTGAGCCAACTAAACTCTGTGCAAAAACTAAACTGCGCGGTATCAGTGTAGTTCTCTCAGAGCTGAACGCTTCTAACCAAATGTGTTTGGTTCCTGCAACTAGACAGTCCTGTCAGTCCTATAGCAACCGAACAGTTTGGTTGGGAGAACTCAATTTTCGTATGTACGTACCAGACAGTTTTTTGCGTGCATGTAAACACACGCACGCACACAAGGATTAATATATTATCATTTTGTTTTTTTAAACTAAATTTACATAAAACCAGCTATTAAAAAGTGTACAAAGTCAATAAATATAAACAGAAAATAAAATATTTGCATCCATTTATCCACGGTAACCAAATTGTTCCCTTTTACCATCGATTTTACAAAAGTGTTTCACAACTATGATTTTAAAATATTAAAATTTCAAATCCTATTTATCAGAAATCACAAGCTTGGATTCTTATAAAGTTAATACTAAAGATTTTTTTTTTTTTTTTTTAGACTTTTAAGATTAAGATGGTCCAAAAAGTTTTTGACATTAAGGTAGGCGAATACCCAAAATTCTAAAATTTTTACTATTACTTTAATCGTTTCCAAATTTGGCATAGTGATTTCAAATATAATGAGCAATGCTTTTTAGGCAATTTTGTTTATTTAAATAGAATTGATTTTTTTAAACGGTATTTTTCACCTAAAAAAAAGGGTTTACGCCAGCACTTCTAGTATAAAAAGTTTTACATTAAGTTACCTGAATTTTTTTACAGATGCTATTTCAATATATATTTGTGCCATGAACCTCTAACATCTGGTGCAAATATAGTAGTTTTTTTTAATGTTCAAGTGTAAGTTAATCGAAAAAAACTTTTTTTTTAGTTAAATTCATTACATTTTTCTTAATAACTTCTTTTCTTGTAATTGGTATGTAACTCTAGAGGGTCATTGCATGAATCAGTTCAAAACGGAGAATTTAACACATAATTAATGTTTATAGGAGGAAAATTCAGTGTGGTAGACTTGTTAGCGTAAACCTCTTTTTTTGTTGAAAAACACCGTTAAAAATAAATAAATTATATTTTAATAAAAAAATGCCTAAATAGCATTGCTCATTATATTTGAAATCACTATGCCAAATTTGGAAAAGATTTAAGTAGTAGTAAAAATTTTAGAATTTTGGGTATTCGCCTGCTACCTTAAGCTCCATTCTGCGTACCAACTAAATATGACATCATTTATTCGCAAAAACGTGTACCGTAAGACGTGTTAAAAGTCATAAAAAAAATTTCGTAGTTTTTGATACATTTTTATTTAAAAAATACAAAAACATTCCTGGTGTACTTAACAATTCTAACTGTCACCGTAGTAAGTTTCCCATTTTACTTATAGTAAACTTACTTAGTGAGTAAAAAAATCTATCTTTCTTGTGCCTTTAAACATAAAAAAAAAATATTTAAAAGGTAATTTAGAAATTAAATGCATCTCTCCCTTGTTTTGTCACTAACCCGTATAAATCTTTAATATACTAAATGCATTAATATACTAAACTCAGCAGAAGTAAACATAACTCTCTACTCAGAATAGGCCATTCTGTTATTTTTTTTATTTACAATTTTTTAAAGTCCCTGATACAAAACATAAAAAAAATTGATAGGAAATCTTTTTAACCTTTGACATTTCTTTATAATTAAACTGTTCAAAATTACCCAACAAAGAAGCTCCTTGCTAAATGCTAATAAATGTGTTGAATAAAAAAACAGTTTAAAAAACATTTCTAAACCCAAACTAATTTTTTTCTGAAATAAACTTTTCCTTGTTCAGCTCAGGGCCTTATATTAGTTTAGTGCAAATCTATTTTTGTATTACCTTAACTCACATATTTATCCCATCCCTTATTGAAAACTGTTTTATAACACTGACTTGCATGCATATAATACAGGGTGATCCAAAAGCCAGGACAAACTTTAAAATTGATTAACTCGAAAGCAAATAAAGAAAAAAAGATGCGGTTTGCACCAAACGGAAGCTGAGTTTTGTGTGGGTACAAAAAAAAAATTATAAAATAATAATTGTAGTTCAGTTGGCGACCGACAGATGGCGCTTTACTTTTTAATTTCACCAAAAGTTAATTTACAAATTAAAAAATGCTTACAAGTTACAAGATTAGTTACAGCTATTAACAGTAAATATTCAATGTGCTGTCCACCATTCAGAAGTACCGAGTACCGCTGTAAGACGAGTCACCACACCGTGCACAGCATTTTGTAGCATTTCTTGCGTTATGGCAGACACTTTTGGGCAGATAGCATCTTTCAGTGCTACAAGTGATGTTGGTTGGTCGGCAAAAGTGTTCCGCACCGAAAGATGCCATCCGCCAAAATGTGTCTGCCGTAACGCAAGAAATGCTACAAAATGCAGTGTACGATGTGGTAAATAGTTTTACAGCGGTACTTCTGAATGGTGGACAACATATTGAATATTTTTTGTAAATAACTGTAAGTATACCTTGTCTATTTACTAGGCAAGCTTTAAAAACATTTTCTTCCAATCGCTTGGTTTTCTAGGAAACAGAGGAGCGTTGTTTCTATAAACCACGTGTTTGAGGTTATGCTGTGATGTTGACAGCTCAAACTTAAGTATGGTGGGGAAAAAACAAGCTCACGCCGTTTCGAAGAAAACTATATGCAGGGTGGAGGTTTCATTCAGGATAGACCGGGTCGCCAACAGAACTACAATTATTATTTTTAATTATTTCTTTTTGTACCCACACAAAACCCAGATTCTTTTGAGTCAATTTGGTGCAAACTGCATATTTTTTTTCTTCATTTGCTTCCAAGTTATTCAATTTTAAAGTTTATCCTGACTTTTGGATCACAAGGTATACAACTCTTCCATAGTTTCTAAAATATCATATGTTTTAAAAACCTTGGTTTGACTCAGCCTAAAATTTAAAAAAAAATCCAAAATACTTGTTTGTTTTAATTATTCATCATGTAGTCTTTTTGTGTCATCTCTGAAGAATTTACTGTAAATAATGTCCTTAAAAACAAGTTTCAAACCACAAAATAGACTTTTTTTTAAAAAAAAATTAATAATTTTATTAAAAGTCAATAACTTAAGTTTAAATTATTTAACTCAATCAAAATTTAATTTTATAAAAGTAGTCATCCTTCATTTAGAATGTATTTAAATAATGATTATTGCTTTATGTGCATAAAAATGTGCGATTGATTTTTTAATATATTTGATTTTAATTATCTGCATTATATTACTTTTTTCGAATGAAGCAGAATATTGCAGTGTACACTTGTGTTGGGAAGATTGATCTTGATTGCAAATTCCTCTGACACCAACAACCTAATAATATTGTTATGTCAAACAAGTGCAAAACATTAAATGCAAAATAGTTTTTTTACAATTTTTTTTTTTTTTACTCTCTTGTGTTCTGATAAAATTGTCACCCAGCAACCAAAGAAATAGACAACGAAGGGGCAAAAACAACTTGACAAGTGTGGGGTCATAAAAAAAAATAGAGAGTTGGCACAATTGGAGCGTTAATTTAAAATCAAGCTTAGGAAATTTTCAAGTAGAACGATAAGGGTAAATTTTGAGCAGAAGAAAGATTTTTTAAGTACTGGCAAACTTTTTTGTTCAAATAATTCTGTGGTAAAAGGAGGCTTAAGTATTGGATAGGTTAGTATGGTTCCCACAGTTAAGTAATTCTGCTTCAAACTACAAAATTATATGTTTAATGCTAATTGAAATGGATTCAATGTTAAAAATTGAAAGATTCAATGTTAAAAATGAAATACTTGTTATTAATGCTAAAAAATATTATTTCATTTAATATTATCTATTTCGCAAAATATCACTTATTTTAAGAGCTGCTACTAATGAGTTTAAAGACCACAAGCATAACCAAGTTTTTAGTCTTAGGTTCTGCAATTGTATCAAATATGCATGAAATTTTCTAAACTTAAAATCCAATAGTATAAAGAACGAAAACAAAAATTATTGAATTTTAAATATTTGTTAAATTTTATATTAATGGTAAATTTACAAAAAAAAAAAAAAATGTGGTAACATCTGAAATGGTTTTAAAAACTTTAATATTTTAAAGTCTGCTGACTTTAGACTCTTTGCAAACACAAGTATTGTTATCACAACTAAAACAGTAACTATGTAATAAATAAAGTATTTACCAATTTATCTCATTTATTTCAATGGGTTTTTTTCAGAACTATTAGAAGTTTACCACACATTTCTATTTAATTTTATGCAAAAAAAATTCTAATTAAATTTGCAGGTAAAATACGTTCTTACAATCTTTCTTGTAATTAAATACAGCTTAATTCAACTACTGCTAAGCAATCAGAGGAAACATGCCTCTTCTGACCCTGATACCTAACACAGTAAAGCACTTTCATTTTGTATATACCACAGAAGCAAAATCAGCTATGACAAGTTCTTTAATGACTAGCTAAAGCATAAGGAAAAAGGTGAGAAAGAAATTTAAAAAGCTGCACAAACTTAAAATTTTTTACTCATTATGTCATATGAAATTTAAAGTAATAAAAATTGTTTTATAAAGACAAGAAAGGATATTCTCAGGACAGCGGATATCTTCACTGGAATTTGCTTTCGCTCTTACTATACAAATATAATTCAGGTAAATCAGCAATCAACTTTAAACTTTGTTTTTGTCTTAATTTCCTATCAAAAATATTATAACTGCCACATTTTAAAACTTAATAAGTCTATGATGGCATTAAGGCATTATTTATATTATAAGGCATTAAAAGCTTAACATCATAAGAGTGACCCAAACAAAGGATAATAACAAAGAATTTTCTAACTATTTATTTAGAAAGGAAAATACCTAAAATAATAAATTTCCCAGAGTACACAAGTGGCCTTTGTACATGCATAGATAAGGTATGGCCCATGGGGGAAAAAGTGATAAAAAGAAAAATAATCTTAATAAACAAAATATTTTAAGGAAATATGATCGTTTACAGCATAACACCTTAAAAATTTCCAATGAAAACTAGAATTGGAAATAAAGATTTTTAGCCTACTACTTTTTTTAAACTCCAAAGAATTTTTTTAAAAAAGTGAAAAGCAGGTAATGACATGCTGAAGATGTCTGTCTACATCTCTCCTAAACCTATTGAAATTTAATTTAAATAATTTAAAATACTGTTGTCACTTTAATGATAACGCTAGATACTTTATTTTAAAATTAGTATTTGAAGCAAAATTTATTTTTATCATATGGATCGGTTTGGAAAATCATCATAAAAGTGGGAGTGTTTCAGATAATGTAAGGCTCTTGTTTTCTTTTTACTCACTCTGCAATTTTATTTGATGTGCGGTTTCGCTCTCAAAATGACGTCAAAAACAAAAGTAATTCAAAAAAAAAAAAAAAAAACACTGGAGCTGTGGCCATCCACACAGTAAAACAATTCTATTGTGTTATTTCTTTAATTTTTCATTATTTGTTTACAAACAAATCAGTCTCGCCTTCCTTTTGCTTTTTCATACAAAATTTCTTAGTTTTAATTTACAATCCTTCATTTATTAATACCATTTGGAGTTTTTTGCTTTGTTATAGCTAAATATTTCGAAAATGTCAGGTTTTTAAAGATTTTTATATTGATACTTATTTAAGGATAAGGTTTTTTAAATTATTGTTGCACTAGAGCTACACGAGGGCTATTGGCGACAGGCGTTGTATTTTTAGAACTACCAGTCAGGTGACAAGCCAACACCTGAATAGGCACCCAATGCAACCGTTAATATTTAAGGATAAGAAGCTTGTGTAGCTGGCAACAATTTCCAAAAGCTCCAAATGTCACACATGCTAGGATTCAACCCTTAAGTACTTTTACATATACATTTTTCAAACTGCTAATAAATTTAGCAAATGATAAAGATGATGAATTTAATTTGCGAGTGAAAATCATTGAAAATAACCAATTTTTAGATTTTAAAATTTTAATTATAGGGGAAGGTGGGTTACCTTGGACCTATTTTGACTTTTCAATTTTTAGTTTCTTAATTACTTGCAAAAAGTGAATAAAAATATTTTTACTAAATACTTTATGTTGTTATATACAACATATATTTATTTTGACATGTTATTTAAATGATTTCACCTATTACAAAAATAAATACAGAAAATTGTAATTAGGACCAAGGTACACCACCGGCGGTGTACCTTGGTCCAACCGGTAGTGTACCTTGGACCAATTATTAACAGGTAGAGAGACTCAATTTACAGTCCGAAAACCAATATTTATTAGCCACATAAAATTCAAAAATACATTTTACAACCTACTCTTATTTCTAGCCAAGATTGTAGTTAATTGGTTATGTTAGGTTAATTGGCTCAGTAAGGGTTTTTATTGTCTTAGTTTTTTTAGTGCCCTTTTGGCTTTTTCAGCTGCAATGCAATCTTTCTCGGGTGTATCCGTTAAAATGCAGCATAAAATTAAACTGTTACTTCATGCCATAGAAAAACATTTGGCTATATTCTGTCTTAAATTTGAAAAAAAAAACTCAAATATTTCCCCCTATGTTTATTCAACTAGGCCTAAACGTAAAAAGGATGTTCTGCTTAGATATTTATTATAATTATAAAAAATATCTTTTTAGATGCATGTAATAATTTTTTTCTATATTATATCAATATGGTTAAAATTTTATAGGCTTCCATAAATCTAAATAATTAACTACAAAAAAAATTCTTTATCACACCATATCAAAATTTCTTAAAAATTTCCATTCTTCTAGATTTTACAAATCAGGGTTGCATATTAATAGTTTAACATACTTAATTTTTCAAAGGAAAGAATTTACTTGAATTTTAAAAAGGGTGTTCAACAATCTGAAGCACATAAGACCTATAGTAGTGTACCTTGGACCCGTCCAAGGTACACCACTTGTGTTAGGTTGGAGGTACACCACTTGGATATTATAAACAAAATAGTTAATCACCAAGTTAAGGTTAGACTTAACTTAATTTCAAGCACACCGTTTTATAGCTAAAGCTTTGCTTTATATTGCATAACCATCGTTTCTGAATAAACACTACATGTTTGAGTAAAAAATTACACTAAAGAATCTGACAAAAAATAACTTTTGAACTGTGAATATAGTTTTTCGAATTTTTTTTTAATAAATTGACCTTTTAAACAAACAGAAAGAACTTCACTGAGATCCCTGGTAGCAAATACTTTAACTGCATGTGGTTTTGTTTCAATATCTAAGCTAATCGAGCTAGAATCAGCATAGGTTCGAGGTACACATACGTCCAAGGTACACCACTTACCCCTAATTGAATTCTGGATTTGGTGATTTTTCCTTTAACATTTATAAATATCTTGGTGAAATCAATACTAGGGAAATTTAATGCTATAAACTTACTTTTTGATATGAATTTCAGTTTTAATTATGCTGTGTTTGGCATTTTTTTTTTCAAATTGCACAGAACTGGCTGTCGATGACATTTATTGTTACAAATCTATTTTCTTTCCAATAAGAATTTTGGAAAATTCTTATCGGAATTTTTTCCCAATAAGTATTTAAGTAATCGAAAAGTAAGTTATTTGAGTTCTTTTATAACTTTTAGTTGTTTTCCCCCAGATCCTATCCAATCTAGACTCTTTGTAGGGTACCACTTGAGCAAACAATTTTGCATGGTCGCATCTCAATAATTCCATTGAGATATCAGTCAAATAATAAAAAGTATCATACTGGATCATGTACTACAAAGTATTCTACTTTAGATACAATTAAGTTATTTTGATAATTTGAGCAGCTTTAAAAATACTTTAACTTATACGTACTTCCTAGTGTAGTATTTAAGTAAGTCATATCCTGAGGATCCTGCCTTTCGAAGAATATTAATTTCTTTTTTTTACAGCCTCTGGGATTTATAAAGGAAATAACACTGTTCAGCCATGCATCTTTGATCAGTATTTCTTGGTTGAGCTAAAGATTAGATATTGAGAATAAGTTTAAAATAAATTTAAAGTGTGAAATATAAAGAAGTCAAATGCAAATACAAAATAGTTATATATTGTACCTTAAAGTATAAAGAATTGAGTTCGGTAAAATAAAATATGAGTGGCAATAAAATCTAAAACTAGAAATATGCAACTGCAAGAATTCTTAGAATTTATCAATCCATAATTTCCAAAAATAATTTTTAATTTCTTTTAGTAGTAGCCCTATTTTTTTTTACAAAAAAAAACTTTCTTAAATCAAGATCAATTATATAATATTCAGGATTATTATAAATTTTATTTGTGGCCTTCAAGTAGCATTTTTGACAAATCATATAAAAATTACATTAATGTTAGATAATCTTGTCTATAATTTTAAATTTATTACTATGTACAGATATAGGTGCGTCACATTCTTAAAAAATAGTAAAAATTCATGTTTTTAAATACTTATTCTTTCCTATAAGTGTTTTTATCTTTAAATGTGTTAGAAAAAAAACATGCAAAAATATACATTCATGGTAATAAAATTATACATAACATAAAAATAATGCACTAAGATTAACTTAAATTATGAAATTTCAGTAACAAAACATTAATCATAAGCCTAAAATATGCTATATTTAAATAAACAAAGATTACCATATTTTTTTTCTTTAAAAGGATAAAATACTGAATATTACCAAATGTTTACCTTGTTCTTGGGTTCCTCAGACCCACACACCAGGAGCTTGGAGCACGTATTAAAACATAACTTTTTACATGACATCATAAATCAAAATAACTGGAACTAATTGAATAAAAAAAATTTATTCTTACAAAAGAGCATGGACACTTTTTTAAAATATAAAGTGGTTGAATAGGTGTTAAAAAAACAAGCCAATTATTTTGTATTAAACATGTTCAAAACATTCATTAAGTTAACTATTCAATTCAAGATTTTGTAAGGGAGTGGTTCTATAACAATTTCTTTGTGGATCACACATTTAAATGTTTTAAGTACTATAACAATAAACAATTGAATTCTATACTTTAAACAGGAGTGTCTCTAGAACATTTTCTATGAAAAGCACATTCATTAACATAAAATAATCATAGAAGGCATAACATTCAATAAAGTTTTATAACAAATAGTTATGTTAAAAAATGGATTCAGTATTTTGAACAGTGTTTGCCCAAGAACAATTTGTATGCAAGAGTGAAAAAGCCTTTTAGAGTCTTGATTATCATAAAGTTTAATATATAACAAGTTAATAGTTTAACAGATGATTTCGGATTTTAGCTAAATGCAGGGCCTTGGGTTGATGCTTCGCTCTTTTTACTTTTGAGCTACCTCTGACTCGGTACACTTTACCACCCATTTTCCACTTGTTACTGGTTTACATGAATTTCAAGTACTCAAGCTTAGTATTCTTGGTAAAAGCCTTCTTTGGGATCTATTGCACACATCAAATTCAATTTTAGGTAACAACTAAAAATTGTAAACAAAGACATTAATTTTCGGGATGTCACCAAGCTTGAGTACACAGACCACAAAGAAAGATTAGACCATATTATTCTAAAACTTATTGGGTAAAAAAGTAATCCTTAACTCCGAAATTGTTCATATTATAATAATACAACATTATACACCACATAATAAATTTATGATACTTTTTAAAAAGTAAGCAATGAGAAATACCAAAAGTTTTTAGGAATGTACAAATTTTTAAATTAGAAAAAGTTACTACCTAAAACATATTCTAGGCAAAACATATGTAAAAATTGTAAAAATATATTTGCATAAAACAACCGGTTTCTTTATGACACAGCACCAAGCAGTAATTTTTGTCCTTAAAAATACCATATACTCCTTTAATAACTCAACATATCTTGAGCTGACCAGAATTGTCCATAATCTACTCATAGAGATGTTATAGCAATCTTATATCAGCTACATTATCAACAAATATCCACAATTTGACCAATATAGTTCAGAATATTCCTTAGTTTAATACCTTTTTTGGTAAGTACTAGAAAGAATTTTACACACAAGAAACATATTGTATGAAATAAATGTTATTAACACTGAATTTTGGGAAAATCACACACATGCTCACTTTGTGGCCATGTGCATCACACAGTTAGTAAGAAATTTAAGTCAAGTGCTCAGCTATGATATTGCTGGATGACTGCATGGAAAGTATGGTAGGTACAATCAAAACACATATTATGAAACAAAAAATCCCCTCAAAACTTTTTATGTGTTTGAAGAAAGTTAAGAAATTTTATGTGGCATTCTTGATAAAACTTTAATGTTCAGTCACATTGTTATTTGGTATGTTAGGGCACCAATGAAGAAACTCTCGACTGATAGTTTTATCGGCTTTACGTTTTTTTGCCTTGGAAATGTAATCATCTAGAAGTTCCTGCTTCTGAAGCACAATATGCTTTCCTTTCCAATACTTAAGCAAACTTAGCGCTTGCAATGTGCTCACAATATCATAGGGAAGAACAGCAGTCTCGTGGCTTATATCTTTAATGGACACTTCTTTTCCTTCATAAGTGCTTAAGTACTCCAGAAGAATGCTTTTCCAATAACTACGGTAAGATATAAGACCCAAATCAGATAGGGGCTTCTCTGGAGAGCCTATTTTTCCTTCTACCTTACTTAGTAAGTAGCTGAAATCTATCAACATACGTCCATAGCCTTGCCTTTGGTAAGGAGGCAATGTGAGGATACAGGACACGTTGTAGTTTAAAAAGGAATTTTTCTCTTTGGAGAAATATCCAATTATATGACATCCTTCATTGTCAGCTTCTGTCATAACATAAAACAAGAAAGGTTCAACATCAAAATAGAGGGTCTTATGATCCAAAAACAACTTTGCAAGCAAGCACAGATTCTGACAGTATGTCTTAGACTTTTGTCCATCTACTTCAAAGAAAGATATGTTACCTCTTCGATATATCTCATCCCCAGGAGGAAATTTCCAAATGCACTTAGCCATATGTCTTCTCAAAACAGTTTGGCTATTCATGTACTTCAAGCAGAATTCACAAATAAAGAGTTTAGGCAACTTTTGGTATTCTTCTGGATAGGGAGCCTTGTACCACACATCCATTTCATATCGGCCCATTTCAAGAGTGTGAATCCGTCCATGTTTATTCTTATGCTGCTGTAGCATTTCTTCAAATGCTTGGGCAGCACGTGCCTGGGCTTCATGAAACAATTCTATATCATACTCGGGAGCTAAGCCATGAAGAAGAGGTTTTCGGCTTTTGTCTCCTATACCATTCACTTCCTTAGTTTCACCATTCAGACTAGCCTTTGCTTCTTTAGTTTCACCATAAAGGGTAGCCTTTGTTTCTTTATTTTCACCATTCAGACTAGCCTTTTCTTCTTTGATTTCACTATTAAGACTAGCCTTTGCTTCTTTAGTTTCACCATTCAGATTAACTTTATTTTCATTGTAAGACTTTCTCCTCTGCTCTAATAAACGACCATACTGCTCTTTCTGCTCTGGAGTGGGCCCAACTTTGCGCAGACCAAACTTACTCAAGGCGCTTGATTCAGCACTCATCTGTCGCTCATTCTCACGCTCCTGCCTCAACTTAGCCATTTCAATGCATTTTTCTGGGGTGAGGTTGTGGTACACAGGGCATGTTGCACAAGTGAAATGAGATTCATATAGGCCACTCAAATGGCCTTTGGAGTCACAAAGTGCTACTGGACATTTAAGTTCAATATAATCTTCCTTTAAATCAGCCACATTTTCATGTTCTGCCAAACCTTTTCCCTTGCCCTTGGACCGTTTCTTTTTGCCTGGCAACTTTTTCTCTGAACCTGGACCTGGTGTATCGCTTGCTGAGTCACTTGAGACATCTTTACCTTTCTCTTTTTTGGATTTTTGACCTTTGCTTCCCGAATTATTAACAACATCTTCATCTATTCCCTGTTTAACATGCATGGATTTTTTACCCTTTTTTCCTTTTGCCTTTGAATTTGGTGTGGCAAAAGAATCTTCATTTGCAACATTGGCGCTTTTCTTTTCAGGAGTCTGCAAGTTTTGGTATCGCTGAGATCCTCGAGTGTGGTAACCCTTGCGGGTTTCTTCCTCATTCTCTTCACTATCTGAATCATGAGGAGGTTTTCTATGTGGTTTTCTCCCCCTACCAAAACTTTTCCCCCGTCTATGTTCTGGATGTACAACTGCATCTACTGAATCCTTGCAGGTTTCTTCCTCATTTCCTTCACTATCTGAATCATGAGGTTTTCTGTTTGGTTTTCTCCCCCTGCCAACACTTTTTTCCTGCTTATGTTCTGGATGTGCAATTTCATCTACTGAACCCTTGCGGGTTTCTTCTTCATTTCCTTCACTATCTGTATCATGAGGAGGTTTTCTGTGTAGTTTTCTGCCCCTACCAACACTTTTTTCCTGCTTATTTTCTGGATGTACAACTTCATCTACTGAACCCTTGCAGATTTCTTCCTCATTTCCTTCACTATCTGAATCATGAGGTTTTCTGTGTGGTTTTCTCCCCCTGCCAACACTTTTTTCCCGCTTATGTTCTGGATGTGCAACTTCATCTACTGAATAATTGTGGGTTTCTTCCTCATTTCCTTCACTATCTGTATCATGAGGTTTTCTGTGTGGTCTTCTCCCTCTAGCAACACTTTTTTCCCGCTTATGTTCTGGATGTGCAACTTCACCTACTGAACCACTTTCAGAGGCCATCTGTTTATTCATTATCAATTGCCAACTAAAGCTCCTGCAAAATATAAAATAATAATAAGTATTATTAAAATCTTAAACAATGCTGCATTATAGCAAGACAGCTTATCTATTATACTAAAACTGTTCTATATAATTTGAAATCCACTGGCATGTCGCGAAATTCGAGGAACATACAGGGTTTGCAAAAACCCGTTTTTTTTTAAGCGCAGCCCGGGTGGGTTTTATTGGGCTTTTTTGGGTTCTTTTAAAAATTCAACCTTAATATCACTGTTTGGTTTAAATTTTAAGTATTATTTTAAGAAAAGAATAACTTCAGTCAAAAGAAAAACTCATTCTAAATTAATAATTTTTTTTAAAAATATTAAAAGCCAGTGCTTTTAAACACCGGGCAAAACAGGCAGGCTTGGATAGTTGACATTTTTAATTTTGCTGAAAATTACAGAATATGTTCTTTAGTGGAAACTATTAGACACGTATATTTTTGTTTTTGCTAAAAAAATTTTTTTATCAAAGTTTTGGGGGGTTCACAGTTGAAGATCTTCCGTTTTTTGAAGAAAAAAGAACCAACTTACATATGGCAATACTTTTTGTGTCGGGAGTTAAAAATTGCAGTGAAAATTTTTTCGTGTTCTACTTGTTCTTTCGTACATGAAAGGACATAAAAACTTGTGGTTGACATTTGGCACAAAGGTCCAAGGCCATTAATAAAAATGTTTTTTTCTGAACTTTTAACCTTTAATATTTTCTTGCGTCAACAGCAATCGAAGAGTGTATATGATCTAATGAATACATACTATAGAGAAGTACCCAAAAATAGCAAGTGATGGCGGGCGGCACTTTTGGTTACAGAAATATTTGACCTTAAACATGCCAAAAATACAAATTGCACGACTTTTCTGCACGATAATTCTTGCGAATTTATTTTATTTCTACAATACAAAAAGATTATTTTCTAGCTCATTTTATTACTGGTTACTTTTGATACAAGGAGTGAAGGAGCTCGAAAACTTTGCAGCAAACACAAAATTGTGTTTTTTTTTTCTAAGTTTAAAGCCCCCTCATTTAATAAAATTGGAGCAAATACCCATAGGTTTGTGAATAGATTTTGTTTCTGCAGTGCATTAGGAATATTTTCAAGGTAATTTTATACATTTCCAATGTTGGCACAAGGAATAAATGACCTCGAAAGTTGGCAATTTTGTATTTTTTGGCATGTTTGAGGTCGAATATTTCTGTAACCAAAAGTGCCATCACTTGCTATTTTTGGGTACTTCTCTACAGTATGTGTTCATTAGATCATATACACTCTTGGTTTGCTGTTGGCACAAGAAAATATTAAAGGTTAAAAGTTCAGAAAAAAAAACATTTTTATTAATGGCCTTGGACCTTTGTGCCAAATGTCAACCTTAAGTTTTTATGTCCTTACCTGTACTATAGAACAAGTAGAACACGAAAAAATTGTCACTGCAATTTTTAACTCCTGACACAAAAAGTATTGCCATATGTTAATTGGTTCGTTTTTCTTCACAAAAAAAAAAGATCTTCAACTTTGACCCCCCAAAACTTTAATAAAAATTTTTTTTTAGCAAAAACAAAAATATATATGTCTAATAGTTTTCATTAAAGAACATATTCTGTAATTTTCTGTAAAATCAAAAATGTCAACTATCCAAGTCTGCCTGACTCTTGAAAAAACTGGCTTTTCAATTTAATTAAAATGGGATTTTAATGAAAAAATAATAATTTTCAACCTTGATTTACGCTTTTTTTAGGATCTTAATATGAAATAAAGCGAGTCTGCATGATAATGTTTTCTAATTTAAAAGAAAAAATATTTGATTACAGAGTTTTACTTTAATTTAAGAAGCAATGACATTGAACCAGCTGTTTTGCCATTTCATTTCTAAGTACATTTGTTAGTATTTAGCTGTTTATTTTTTATATTTACAAATTTAATTAAAGTGAACAAACTCCCTGTAGAAACTCAACAAAGGTGATCAGGTGTTCAATTTGAATTGTGTACTAACATAATTTTTTAGGAAAACAAAATACTTTAGCAACTGGCCTTTAAAATAAAAAGATTTAACTCTTTGCCTAGTTACTTTACTACATAGTACTTAAACCTGCTTTACTAATACAGTAAGATGGTACCATAAATGCGTCAAAGATGTAATCAAATATTTAATTTTTTTTATTTGAAAGATATTTGTTTGATTTTTTAATTAAACTGGGCTGTATTACTTTAGATAAAACCTTAAAAAGCCAAAATGAAACCCATTCGTTTTCTTTTTTAAACTTTGCATCAATTGCAATTCTAGTAAAGGTCTATTGTATTAAGAGAAATATGTTAACTTAGACATTTTTTATTATGTGTTTACCTTTCAAATTATAAAAATATTTTTTCGTAAAAAAATCAAAAAAAAGTTGAAAATAACACTTAAGCCTGTTCTTTTTTAAAATGGGTTCTTTTATTAAAACCCGCCCGGGTTTTTGGCAGGTCACAAACCCCGTCCACCTAGCTACATTTATGCTTGCCCTCATTGGGAATCTTTGCACCAATGACTTTTAAACTCAGGTTTTGGTTGGTTTGAATTGAAGTTGCACTAGAGGTACATAAGCCTCTCCCTAAGATGCCTGCAATATCAAACAGATTCTTTTTTTCCAAAATATAGGTTTGTCAAATATTAGTTTTCCTGTATCATTGTTAATTCGTTTCTTACTGTTGATGTGAGTCTGGTAATTACCCAGTGGGTAGGGTATTTATAAATTGGCGATTTACCTGGCCTTGGACAAATACCAAATATTTGGTGATTAAATACTTTAAATTATTACCATACATAAAATACTGTTTTTGTCCAGCAATTTTTAAAATGTCTTAAACTATTATCTATGTCTATTGTGTATTCCAATTGTCATATAATTATAATATTGCAAAGGCTATATCTTTAAAGATACTAGGAATTTACTGATTTTTCTCATATTTGTTAACTACAGTAGAACCTCGATACAGCGACCGCTCTCGCGACCAACAAGTTACGGTCGATAAATCGAAAGGACGTTATAAAGAATTTTAACTAAAAAACCTTACGAAATGAGAAAACGCGCGTATACATACCTATAGAAACGCTTATTTTTGTATTTACACTTATTGTGTAGATAAAAATGAAGTAATTAAAGATTGTTTCAAAGTTTTAACAGAGTTCTTAATTATGGCATTATCCATTTCTGTTATTTTTTGTAGAAAATCCTCGGCATTGTTCTGTTCTCTCTCTCACACTAGCGACGACACATTACATTTCACATCGACAGAAATTTAGCTATGTTTATTTTTAAGAGCCATTTTGTAGACGTGCAAATTGTATGAGGTCAGTAGTATGGTCAAATGTGGTGGTGTATTCTCTACATTTATGTTTAACAACCAATTACAGAATGCGTGAAAAATTGAGCTGACCTTGGCTTCTTTTCCAACACTGGTCCCCGGTGTATTCGTATTCCCGGAATTCGTCCCTGCCCTATTCATCCATTGTTCGACCCCTTTCCTCGCTGGAGAGGACTTTCTTCATTGTGTACAAACAAAAGCAAAAAGGTTCTTCCCTCAAACACTTCCACAAGTTGAAACTTTGAAGCAAGAACGAAAGTGGCTTCTTGTAGCAAATTTTTTTCTGATATTTCAACAAATATTCGGTCGCAATATCGAGGAATTGCTTGTTTTTCGGTCGCAAAAAGAGGGTTTTTTAATACTATCCCTATGGTAAAATGTTTGGGACTTTCCGAAGCGGTCTTTATAACGAAGGGGTCGCTAAATCGAGGTTCTACTGTATAAATTTATCACAACTAGTGATTTGCATAATATCATAATGAAAAGCTGATTCCCAGAAACTTGTGGGGTTTTTTTATCATAAGGCAATGATTCAAAGTGCAGTTAACAGGGATGTGATTGACCAAAAGTCAAAAAAGAGGAAATGAAAAAAGTAAAAAAATATGCGCAAAGAAAAAATTTATCAACGTATGAAGGTGCAATACACAGAAAAAAGTATCAAAATCACAGCCCAATTGGCTTTAATATTCACTTAAATATATTTGTAAAAGATAAATGGGAAGCTGACAATGAAAAAAAAATAATGTGGTAATCTATAGGAAAAAAACAGCATTTTATTGCATCCTCAAATTTGCACATGACTAGATTGCTTTTAGAAAACATTTGCTTTATGGTCAATTTGCCTTGAGTAGAAATTCTTTCTTTGAATCCAACCAATTAAAGTTTCATCGATTGTTTAGGACCAGTAGAGTTTTCAAACATTAATTTAGTGGATGCTGCAGTTCCAAGACCAAAAAGATCAGTATTTCAACATAAAAATTATTCAACAAAACTAATTCACCAACCAAAATTACCATATTCAACAACAAAAAATCGGATAAAGCATCTTTTTGTTTCTGAATCTTTACTTTTATTAATCACAGTTTGAAATTAGCGGTGTGCACCTGAAACAAATTGTGCACGTAAGGTTTTCAACTTGGGTGCGCGTAGTGCCCCAGTTATGAAAGTCTCGGAACTCCGGGGATCCGTAAGTCGTGAAACTCCGTCTATCCGAAAATCGCAAAACTCCGGCGATCCGTAAATCGCAAAACTACGGGGATCCAAAAGCTGCGGAACTCCGAGGATCCGAATGTTGCGGCCCCCCGAAGATCCGAATGTTGCGGCCCCCCGAAGATCCGAATGTTGCGGCCCCCCGAAGATCCGAAAGTTGCGGAACTCCGAAAGTCGTGAAACTCCGGCGATCCGAAAATCGCAAAATTCGGAGGAACCGAAAATTGCGAAACTCCGAGGATCCGAATGTTGCGGCCCCCCGAAAGTTGCGGAACTCCGAAAGTCGTGAAACTCCGGCGATCCGAAAATCGCAAAACTCCGGCGATCCGAAATTTGCAAAACTCCGAGGATCCGAAAGTTGCGGAACTCCGGGGATCCGAAAATCGCAAAGCTCCGGCGATCCGAAAATCACGAAACTACGGGGATCCGAAAGTTGCGGAACTCCATGGATCCGAAAATGCTTCGGTACACTGAAACTTTTTGAAATGAAAAAAAAAAGGAGAAATGGGGAAAAAAAATTCGGGAAAGAGGAAAATTTAGGAATAAAAATTCTGAAAATCCAAAAAAGCGGAAATTCGCGGATCCGCGGAAGAATCACATCCCTGAGTTAATAAGTTTGCTGCATATTTAATAGTTTCTTCCCCCCCCCCCACACCCAAATTCAAAAGTTTTTAAAAGAAAAGCCTCATCTGGATTTCATTTAGAAATTTCATGGAATTCAGATACATGAAAACTTATTTTAATTATAATCCGAGCAATAATTGAAATAAACCTGCAATTAGAAAATGTAATGTCTATAGCTCCTTAAGCTGTACAACAACAAGCATTTAAAACTGACAATATATTCGTAAGAAATTTCTTTTTAAATAAATTAACATTGTCAAGGAGAAGAGATACGTTCTGAATCCACTGTGGAATATTGGAAGAAAAACGTCATACATATTTGGTACTATTAAGTAAAACAAAAACATGTAAAGTGCATTGTGTTAAATATGCTACAACATATCCAACCAATAGTATATACAGGTGGAACGATAAACCAACATATTATAAACAAGGAAGTCAATTTATTCGAAAAGAATTTAGACGCTTATAGGGAACTGGAAAATAAAAAGTACCAAGATATCAGGACAATGGACTGTTGGTCGAAAATATTGCAACTTTTGTTTTGAACTCAATAGTAAATTAATAAAAAAATCACACATTTATATGATTGATTGATAAAATAATATGTTAGTTCTTAGTAGACTTTCAGTTATTTTAAAATTACAAAACACCTAGAATTTTACTGGTTTTTTTTTACTTTGACATATGTTTTGTATGTAGTGACACAAAATAGGCCACCAGAAAAACGAAACAGAAATGTTTGATAAAATGATCCAAAAAATAGCTTGAATCAATCAGTTCTACAATTTACCTTTAAAATATTGTTCCAAGTTTAGATATTTATATATAAGCTATTTAAAAGCAATTTTGCACACATAAAACAGTAAAAATTCTCATATTCTAAAACAAATTTACGATTGGGTTTATTTAGTTGGTTGGTTGGTAGACATATATTTTCAGGCTTGTGTGCTTGGTCGCAAGGACCCGCTTATAAACCATCGTCAAGTAGGACAGCACAAGACGCAAACAAACACATACACCAGATGTTGCCATCTGTCTCCACCTCCGCAATTTCCGGAGGGGAGGGAAATTTTCTCCAGGGACCTGTACCCATGGGAAACTGCGCAATGACCGCCCACAAGACTTTCGGACCCAACAGATTTTACGAGCACGTACTCCGCATATACACAACAAACACAAACATCCATGCCTGAACGGGATTTGAGCCCGGACCCAGCAGCTCCAAAGGCCAATGCCTTAACCACTATGCCACTGGATCGGCTGGGTTTATTTACAGTTTAGCTGATTTCCTGCTTCGCCAAAACGTGCTTATACCAGCAAAAAATTATTTATTGAAAATTTAAAAAAGTATTCAAAATAATTTCAAAAGTGCTATCCTAGGGACTTGTAATTTAGCTACATTCATTATATAAAATCCGTTTGTAAAATACTGCCGGAGAAATGTAATACACAGGGCACTATGATTTTAGAGACCCGTGGTCGTTTGGACTCTTTTGCCCCAAAGACCTAACGCTCCATTTGTTTTTAGAAAACGATAATAAAACTTTTTTTTATCGTCTATTTCAAGTTTTTTATAATAAAATTTTCAAATATTTTCTGGTAAAATAAATTGAGTACAACTCAACTTATATTTTAGGTTTAGGGTTACTACATGTGGCTTCAAATCGTTGAATAAAATAATTTATTCATTTGATTTTAATTGAAAAGCTTTGAATAAAACAGGAAAAGTTTTCTCAAGTTTTTTAATAGAAATTCATGATATAAATTTTATTTTCTCTAGTTTTTTATGCACTTATAATATTCAAACAGTAAACAAACATTGTTACTGTGGTGGGTTTTTTTTAAAAATTTGGCTCGTTTCTGATGAAGTATGAAGTGTAGCAGCCCTAAACAGCCTATCAAAATCAGCCAATGGCCGTAAGCCAAGCAAAGAACGTTTTAAAACCAAAAGCAAAGCAACAACAAAAGACAGATATGTCAAAGGACGCTAACTATTCTAAACTTTTTTTAAATTTAAATAATATTAGATTATGTTCTGTATTTTTCTTTATGTTCTTTTGTTATTTTGAGGCTCTTGTAACTTGAGTCAATCAAGTGGAAAATCTTGTTTCTGATCCGATAAAATAAAGAAACGATAGTGATCCATATTTGTTTCAAAGGAATTAACTGTTATAGGAAGTAAGTAAAAAACTTTTTAATCGTAATTTCTGTATTAAAAAAGTGCTTTTTTTTGTTTGTCATAAATTTTCTGTCATATAATAGTTTAGTTGAGACAAAATAAAAAATTGTCCAATTATTAAAAATTGTCTCCATTGATTAGTGTGGGACTTTGGGCAATCATGTAAAGTCGCATGTGCTTATAAATGGGAGAAAGGCAAGATTTATATCCATCAAGCACTAAGTTTTGTGCACGATTTATGTAGAACACCATTATAATGTGTCTTGCTTTTAAATTTAACTTATAACTAAGAAATTTACTAGGTTTTTTTTGTAATTTTAATGGTTGGAATGCCTCCAGTAAGATACTGATGTGCTGATTGTCCTCCTGGTAAGTGGTAATAATTGTTCAGTGCAAGGGCGAACATAGGACAAGTAAAATTGTTAGTAATTGCTGTTAATTTGTAATTACAACCATCTTGTAGTGTGAAAGGCCCCTGCATTTATAAGTTGGGGTAAATGCCCATTTCGAATGTCCATATTCTAAAAATGCCCCGGCTTTTATGAATTCCTGAGAAATATTAATCATCTATTATTCCAGAAAAATATTTATACAGTATTTTGTCAAAGACTTATTGATAAATACCAATTAAATGTCATTATAATTGACAAAAAAACTGTATATGGTCTTGATATACAATTTATGTCCTGCTAATGTAATGGGTGTTTTTTAACAGCAATTTTTTTCCCCTTTTAAAGTAAAAATATTCCAAATAGGACATCTTCCCTAAAATTTTGTAAGAATGCTAATAGGTTATACACAATTCAACACTCTGCATAGCAGACAAACTTAAGAGGAAATTTGTCACGAAAACAGAATGGCCCCAATATCAGCTAGAAGTTGTTGCAGAAAGCAGTTGCATAACACATCAAATTTCAGGAATGAGCTTCTACTTTAATTTATATATATTTATATTGTTTATTAGTAAATCGAATTCATTTTTAATTTATAAAGAAAACAACACAAAATTGTCTTGTTTCAGGTGATGTAATTAATTTCAATTTCATCTTTTATCCCTGATTCCTTTGATTAGTGCTCTTTTACCAGGTGACATTGATTCACCAATCAAATATTAAGAAATTATTATTTTCATTCCACAATTATGTTTCCACTCAAAACTTGAAACATGCCTATTATAATTATGTTTATGATTTATAAAAGTTTTAATATTTATTGAAATTGAAGTCAAAGTGAAACTAAAATAATACCTATTCATATATGAATTTATTTTGGCATTTAAAAATTCTTTAACCAAATTCCCAGGCTATTGTCCATTTCATAAAAGCCCAGTCCACTGAACGTTAAAGCGGCCAGGATTTAGAAAAGATTGGAAAATTTTGCTGACTTTTCAATGACCAATAAATTGTTTCTGGCAAATAAGAACTCTTCTAAAGAGTAGTGGAATAATAGGTATTTTTTCAAAGTCTTCAAACTAGGTAAGGAACCTGAAGTAGGATTTAGACTAAAACCATGTTCCCAATTCATTTAATCTATTAATTAAAAAAAATATGTTTTTTATTTTAACCTTGGAACATATATACTTCTTTAAGGCAACCTTATGGTTCTTGTATCCACATCTTTTTGTGCCAAAAAGATTTAATTCCAGCTGGAAAAAAAATAGTTACAATAATTTTTTTGAAATAACAACATAATGCATGACAATTCTAGATTTAATATAATTTCCAGGTTCTTGCTTTGATTTTGTTCATTTTTTAGATTAACTGTTGATGTCCCTCAGAATTTGACTGTTCAAAATTACAAGTGATGTAGTATTATATTGTAACTTTTCAATTGTTTTTATATTGCAACTTCTACTCGCTTTAGTTTTAATATTTCTTTTTACAGTTTTCTCCTTAAATCAATAGAGCCACTTGTGGTGCAAAGACGACAGTTGTGTACAAGGTACATTTGTGCTAGAGGAATCCAATCACAAAATAATTGTTCAGGGTAAGATGTGCATTAATAATGACAAAATTTAGTGGCCATGATAATGTTATATTCCTACTTTGTTGGTAATGATGAAACTAATGGATTGAACGCGCTGAAGCCAGTTGGTTCAGGGGGAGGGGGACGAATGGGGAATAGGTAATATGTAATTGTGTAAGTTCTATCATAAGTCTCAAGAAGCCATAGTACGTAAATAATTATTTGATGTGAGAGTCCAATAAGTAAGTTACATTCTAGTACCAGATGCAGTATAATACAATAGTAAGTAGTAATTTTAAATTTGGTGATTTGTTAATAATTCATTTTAATTGTTAGTTATTTCTTTCTTAAGTTGTTTAAGATGTAATTTATTAAAATATATCTTTAGTCGTGAATAACTTCCCCCTTAGAGCTTTACTGGCTATTTCAGTGTCTGAAGTTGGTTCATTGCATGTGTTACACAAGCAATTTGAGTCCACCTTGTTGAAAATCCTTTTCTGATCCAACACTAAACATCAAAGTAACCACATAGTCTTTGAAGGTTGCATTATCATTCCATGTCAAAAACACCCCCCACCCCCCAAAAAAAAAAAGTTTTTCATTAGGTAAATTATATTGGAAAAATTCGAAAAGATTGATAATGCAATTTTTTTTTCTCTTACCGCTCAGAAAATAAACTAAAAAAAAAGTACAATACGAATCAGAAAAAAAAAGTTTTTCTAAATTATATAGGATAGGGGTTCCCAACCTTTTTGGATCTGCATACCACTTGACTTTTTAAGAAGTTTTGGCGTACCACCAGGCTTAAATATTTTAAAGGGATTCGGTAGGTTGTATATCGGTAATGTTAATTTGGCCAATTGCAATGTACCTTTTCACAATAACTACTGATCAGATCATCTTAAAATTTTCTGTGTGTGTTATACCAACCTTATATATTAATCTGAGGTGAAAAGTTTTTTTTTGTAAATAACTGTTGGATTTTTTAACTAAAATAAGTTTTAAAGTACCCAAAAAATCATGAAAATTTTCACTTTTTTTGCCCCATAAAATTTTTTTTCACTTTAGTTTTATTAAAATTTATAACCTCACATTAATCTATACTATGTATTACATCATATAAAAAAAAGTTTACGACAAAACATAGCATAGTTTTTGAGAAAAGGTACATCGAAGTTCAAAAAATCAAATTCTGAGGAAATCTCGTTTAAAGTTTTTATTGTAACCCATTTCCTTACGAAGCCATGACATTAAAATGGCTTTTAATGTCAAAAATATTTTTCCAATCGTCTTGATACTTTGTGACATTATTAATAAAGGTTGTAATAGTATTTTAAGACAATAATTTTTGTTTTGATTTTTTCACCGACTTTGGTGTACTGAACCCCCTTAATAAAGGTATAATATTTAGTCTGTTGTGCGAAACTTGTTGTTATTTGCCTGTGATTAAAATATCGACATTAGGAGTAATGGAACTTATCATCAAAAATAGCGAAGCTTGCAGGGAGATCAAAGATTACTAGGTTTTACATTCGAGCCTAAAGTTAAAGATTTCTCTCTTCAAAATAATGTTAATGCTTAAATGAGTAATATATTTGCTTGCTCACTGCACATGCTTACAGAAGCTATTAATAGCATGATATAGGCAGCTCACATTACTCACGTGTACCACCGGTTGGGAACCTCTGATATAGGAGAACAAATACGTAACGTTTCGAAGAAATCCTAGACAGTGGGTTTAGTGGCCTGTTTGTTTTGACATGGAATGAACCTGCAATATTAGCAATTTTGACTTTATGTGCTATCTACGTTTTCAATATTTGTTAAACAAACATTTTTGTTTCATAGAAAACACGATTAGTTTTCAAGTATTGTGCAAGGTAAAATGTGCTGGTTGAATCTATGCAAAGAATATTTTTTCAAGGTAAGTTACATTAAACATTTCATTTTTGATACAATTGTGTATTTGGTCATGATATTGGCTAACTGTTGTGATGCAATTCAGATAAATATCCAGTGGGTAGGGTATTTATAAATGGTTATTTATTCAGGTAAATTATTTCTATGCATAAAATTAAGTTTTAATAATACAATATTATAAATTTTCTAGAATACATAATTCACAATGCAAATTCATTGTAAAAGTACACAGCACAGGGTTGTCCAGAAATAAGTTGCTCAACTCAGAGGCCTGTGCAGGCTGCTGTATTGGTCAGAATGTGATAAAATTTGAGGTAGACATTTCAGATGATGCGCTCTCAATTTAAAACAAAAAAATAATAGTTCAAAAAATTTGCCGCTAGGTGGTGCTGCAGATCAAAAAGGCATTCTTTTGGTTGTTCTATATGCGATCCGTGGTTCTCCATAACACTTTCCATGCTTATTGTTGTGTGTTCCATAGCGAACGCAGATCGGCAGAATATTCCTTGAACTTGCCGAACAATTGAAACTTTCAGATCCGCCAAGGTTGCATTACGTTCTCGTTAGACCTTATCCTTTAAGTATTCCCACAACCAGAAATCACGCGGAGTGATATCAGGTGAGCGAGGAGGCCAGGCAGTCGAGAAAAAGCGGTTGATCACACGTTCATCGGTGAAAGTTGCTTGCAACCGTTGAACACCAAGAATGGTATGGGTCGGGGTGGGGCACCATCCTGCATGAATATTGTGTCCTGGAGACAGCCACGTTGCTGTAGTGGAGGGATCACAAATCTGGTCAACATGTCCTTGATCCACCATCCTGTGACACAGAGCAGTTTTTTTTTTAAACCCACGTCATGGAGTCATCTCCTCAAAAAATGTATATATAATATTAATAAGGCCCAGTGATGAATGTGGCAGTAAAAACCGCATGATACAGTTACCTTTGCAGGGTGCAAGTGCTTTTGGCTAGATAACGAGCGGCTTTTCAGTTGCCCAAATCTGGCAGTTGTGTGTAATCACCTGACCATCCAGATGAAAATGAGCCTCAGCCTCATCCGGCCAAAGGATGTTGTTGTTCGACGCCCATAAGCAGCATCGACCACCATTCGGGCTAGGAACTGCGGAGCAAATGTTTCCCTAACTTCAGGGTCCTTGTCAGTCAGTTTGTGTCCACTATGGATTTTGTAAGGATATAATCCAGAATCCTGCGCATCACACGCCAGACGGTCGAATAGGGTATACCCACAGCACGAGAGACAGTTGGCACACTGACAACACCATGTGGAGATTGGCTAGTTGCTTCAATGACTGCCAAACCAACGTCTTCTACGCTTACAGATTCGACAAGCTTGCGTTTCTCTACCTGACAAAAGTACCAGCTGTCTGGTTTTTTCAAACTCTTTTGTTTTAAGAGTGTAATATGAATTATTTAGGAGCGGACGGCCTTATTGATGATGACGGCATTCTTGAGGTAAAATGTCCATCTTACTGTTGAAATCTTACACCGGAAGAAGCCATAAAATAATAAAAATAATCATAATTTTCTAAAACTTGATGTAAAAGCAGAGACAATACATATAAACAAAAGATAAATATTTCATTCAAATTCTGGGACAATTACAGAAAACCAAAAGAAGATATTGCATTTTTGTTCTCTGGATCTCATTGGGGATTATACAGAAAAAATTGTAAGAGATGACAACTTATGGGAAAAAAGAAATGAATAATAAACTTGAAACTTTATTCGGGACCCCGATTATATTATTCAAGAAAAAATTAAGAAAATGAAAATTAAAATAATAAATAAATACCTTGTCGTATTTAACAATGCCTGTATAATTAATGGAAACGACTGTGTAAGTAAACCATGAATTGAATTGTACTGCATCCCCATGTTGTCACCCTACTCCCCCTTAACTTGGGCCGTTTAGTGATCCTGGAGTGGTTTTTGCTGCATTTGAGTAGTAGCCTAAAATTCAATGTCCCCTTAAGGAGGCATTTTACAACAGCAAGTACACTCTAAAAAAATAATCTGTAAGGTACTAAAGAATTATCTAGGAACTCAGCTCGTCCATAAGTTTTTTTTAGAAATGTTACATAGGAAATATTGTATATATTACTAATTAAAAGCTTAGTAAGTTAAAGCTAAGAAAAACGGTAGTAGATTTGCTTTGTAAGGGATATATTCTTGTAATGTTTACAAAGAGACTGGTAGTAAAACGATACAAAAGCTTAAAAACCAGAGGGCACCACTATTTTTTTTTTCTGTTAAGTCCAGGTTTTAAATATCGAATTTCCAGAGAAAGGAGTAAGGACCAACCCAAATCCTCGGTCTCCGCATGTCCCTCGCAACGTAGAACTGCGCGTTATCCTCGCTGCTATCGGGGACTTGCATTTTGATTGAGTGTAAATAAAGAGATTAAAATCTTATCGTTAAAAAAGAGTTTTTGTGTTATTGATTAGAAATTTTAAGATTCATTTTTTGGGGGAGGATTGTGAAGTTTTCGAACTAAATTAAAGTATTTTTTGTATACTAAAATAAAATAAAAAAAATACCCACGTTTTTAGGTTTTTTAATTGTTTGCGGAATCGATTCGTCATAATCTCTAGAAAAATAGCCACATGGGGCGCTGCAAGCGTTACATCAATTTACTTATGAATTGCTTAGTATTAACTACAGAAATTCTTTAGGTTACAGAATGATTCTCTAGTAAATGGTGAAAATCTGTAAAGTTACTAAGTAATCGTTAGTACAATTCAAGCCCAGATTTTTTTACAGTGTAGGAAATCAAACTTCTGTTAAACGCCAACACGTCTTCACAATTGTAGGGCTTGTCTATTGAATTAGATACGCATAAACGTTATTTTCTGAAAATCACTTGTTAGCAATATGCTACATACTAAAACATAATTTTTGTGTAATAAATGAGACCACGCTGATCTGAAATTCTATATCTCAAATATTATCACATTCTCTGAACCAATACAGCATTTTCACAAGCCCTCTGAGTGGGGCTACTTCCTTTCTTGATATATATATATATATATATATATATATATATATATATAGATATATAATATATTATAATATATACATAATATATATAATATATATATATATATAATATATATATATATATATATATATATATATATAATTATGATTTGTAAATGATATGTCATTTCCAGTTCTAACTCTGTTATGCTCATTTTAACGGATTTAAATGTTGATGTCCCCCTCTAAATTAGACTGGTTCCAAAAATATTAACCTGTGGTGTACTTTTATATTGAATATACATACATTTTAGCAAGAAATAAGTTGCCCACTTCAGAGGGCTGTAGAATACGTTCTTTTTGTCCAAATGAGATAAATTTTTCAACTACAGATAATTCAAGAACGATGCCGTTCTCATTATTCAATAAAAAAAATAGCACAAAATTTCGCCGATAGTGGGTGGCGCTGTAATACACATAGAACATTTTATATGCTTAAAAAAGTTAAATAATAATAAAAAAAGAAGCATTACAACTGTTCCATATGCCCCCCTTCATTTTTAACAATTTGCTCATTCGCATTCAGTAATCAAATAATTACCATTAGTAATTTACAGCGCCATCTATGCGGCGAAAATGTTGAACTATTTTTTTTTTTAAGAAATGTTGAAAGCGCGGACATTTGAATTATCTGTAGTTCAAAATTTTATCTCATTTTGGAAGAATAGAACGTATACACATCTACAGCCCTCAGCAGTGTGCAACTTATTTCTTGCTAACCCTGTATTTAATAATTATTTGGATCACTTAAGTTTTATTATATTTTTACTGGTTATGTCCAGTGGAAACATAAAAAGCCACTTGAGGTGCAAAGATAGTATGTGTCGCAAGGTACAGTTAAGTTAAGAAGAATCCCAAAAACAAAAAGTATTGTTTTGGGTAAGATTGCATTAATAACGACAAAATTTAATGCCATGATAATGTAATATTTCCCTACATGTTTGGAAATGATAAACTAATGGATTTCATGCTGAAGCCAGTTTGGTTCAGGGGAAGGGTGACGAGTGAGGAAAAAGCTAATATTAATTGTGTAAGTATCTATCATAAGTCTCAAGAAGCGATAGTACGTAAATAATTAATTTGAGGTGAGAGTCCAAATAAGTAAGTGTTACATTCTAGTACCAAGAATGCAGTATTATACAATAGTGAAGTATAATTTTAAATTTCGTGTTTTGTTAATAATTCATTTTAGTTGGTAATTATTTTCTTTTGTTAAGTGATTAAGATGTAATTTATATTAAAATATATCTTTAGTTCAAGAAAACTTCCACCCTAGAGCTTTACTGGCTATTTCAGTGTCTGAAGTTGATTCAATTGCATGGTTACAACAAGCAATTTGAGTCCACCTGTTTGAAAATCCTTTTTCTGATCCAACACCTATAGATCAATAGAAACCAAATAGTCCCCCCACCCCCCCACCCCATTGCATTATCATTCCATGTCAAACATCCAAAAATAGGTTTTTAGTAGGTACATTGATATTGAAAAAATTTCGGAAAAGGTTTGATCAATGCAATTATTTTATTTACCCCACACGAAAATAAACTAAAAAAAAGTTACAAAGCGAATCAAAAAAAATGGTATGTTTTCTTAAATCATATATTAGAACAAATGCGTAACGTTTTCGAGAAATCCGAGACAGTGGAATTTAGTGGCCTGTCTGTTTTGAACATGAATAAAACCCCCCCCCCTCAATATTTACTCAAGTTTGACTTAATGTGCTTTCTATGTTTTTTCAATATTTTTCTAAAAACCTATTGGTTTTTTTGTAATATAATATTTGTTTTCCTTTTTAACTTTTATTTGTTACAACTTTTATGTAAGCACCACAATTTTTTCATTGTAGTTAGAACTGTGTTTATTATTAAGATGTCAGGCTAGTTAGTTTTTAGAATAGAAAATAAAAAGAACTAAACTTAGAATTGGTTAGTGATTTTTATATTTTAAGCAGTAAGCATACCCTGCATTACTCCCTGCATGTGTTATACAATATTAATTATTAGCCATGTGTGTGTCTAATTTCCTACTCAACATGTACTCTATGTTGAATCCAAGCAAAATAACGTCAAAAAAGATTTCCAGTCCAAAGAGATAACAGAAGGGCATATCTAACAAGGAATATTAGAGGTTATATCCAGATTTAATTAATAAAAGAGAATGCCTTTTTTTTGATTATTTTTTACTTTTATAGAGTTTCTAGTTTAAAGTTTAATTGTGTATAAAAAAAGAAGAACAATATATAATATATATTTATAGGTTTTACGTCGACTTCCTGATATACAACTAAAAATGGTTTTATTTCGTTGTACCCTTGAGTATTTAATGGCAACATTATAAACAAATTTTAGTTTTCAGAGAGAGAATGCTTGGTACTTACTGCCTTTTTAAGACAAGTTGTTCAGAAAGGAAGTATTCATACTTCGAAACAATACTAATTGATGGCTTTTTTCACTTAAATACTAAGTAAATTATTGGTTTAAATAGTTTTTTTAAAATGTTGTTTTTTTAATTGATGTATAGTGAATGAAAATAATTTATATCATGATAGTTCAATATTGTATTTTATTTGGAAGTTAAACATCTGGTAATTTTCATTAAAAATGTTTTGACAGCTTTTGAGTATCGTAATTTAAATTTTATTTTACTTATCCCATTCAGACAACTTTATGAACACTATTTAACGCTTTTCATTTCCAAATAAAAATTAAACTTTAATCTTTTAATGATTTTTTCATGTACACTAATTGTCCTATGTTATTATTATTATTCAAGACAACGTCTTTAGTTTGTCTTAGAATTTTGTTTAGGGGAGAGTGGTAGCTAATTGGACGCATTTTATTAACCTCTGTATTTCAGCACAATTACAAGAATTTTGATTTCTTTTTTTCGAAAATAGTTCTAAACTGAACATATCCTTTTGTTAAAAAGTCATTCTACAGAACATTGTCATCATTAGTTGCTAGCATTTTAACAACCAAATAAATGCCCCATTACCCCCCATATGTGGGTCTAACCCTTTTCGACCGGCGGTCAGATGCTCTGATTTAAAATATTTCGACTAATTTGGAGTTTTTAATCGAGAATAAATTGCGTTAAACAGCATATAATGCCTGCAATTCCATAAAACAAAGTCATATTTTTATACAAATAACGAATGGTACAGCTGTGGAAATAAAAAAGTACCCACTTGAGGTTATTTCCTCCGTTATTCATCCTAAAGAAATCGGACCTTTTTTTGACATTGTGAACAATAAACATTCTGAGTTAATTTGCATGACACAAAATTTGCATAAGGGGCCATCTTCATATTAAAAATGTTACTCAACTTTAAAATATACCAATGGCAACACCCTATTTGAAATCCATAATTTCAAATCTCTGACCTATGTTAATACGAAAAGCCAAAGTTTTGTTATTTTTATAAGCTTTATTAGAGGTTTAGAGACGTGCAAAGTTAAGGTCCCCATAATGTTAAATGAGTTTCACATTAAAACAATCCCCAATCTTATAAAAATTAAGATAAAAAATGAATTTTTTACTGAAATGAAATTATAATAACCCAAACAAAATGCATTCAATAATTGGGGAATTTAAAACAATTATTATATTTTTTAATAATAGATTATATTAATTTTTTTTAAAAATTTGAATAGAAACCCCTTAATATCATTACAGAAATAAATTCAAGACAGGAAGTTTAGGTGTAATCCCCAATTTTTAAAATTTTTTATTCATAATTTGCCGAGTAAATCACAAAATACTTTTTTAATTACGCCTTTATGGGGACTGTGTATAAGATGTACGTGGTGTAATAGATAAATAAAGACGGCTTGGCCATGCATGCATGCTTGCATTTTAGAGATGGTGCCCCAAAAGGTTCACAAAGTGATCCGATTGAATAACTCGTCCGAAATATTCATCCAAATGTTACAAAAACATAGATTTTAAAGGTTTTCAAGAGTGGCTAAATAACATTTCTAATTATTAAAATTTTGTGTTGCTATTGGAAATTTCAAAGATCGTAATATTTTTTAATATGAGACGCCCCTTATGCAAATTTTTGTAATCGTGCATTAACTCAGAATGTTAATTTTACACAATCTCAAAAAGTTCCGATCTATAGGTGACTAACGGATGAAATAACTCAAGTGGTACTTTTTATTTCACAGCTGTACAAGTCAGCTGCTCGGTATAGATGTTTTTAAAAGATCTTGAACATTCCTCTTAACTACCCTACCCGCACGATCGTGCGAGCCCGGTCGAAAGGCTAATGGAGCTGGCAAATGTGCCTCAATTAAAATTTCAAAAAACGGATAAGAAAAAATCAGAAAAATGAACTGAAAATAAAATTTTAAAGCAAACACCATTTACATAATGTATACATAATGAAATTTTGTTTATTTATTTAAACCATTTTTCCCATTAAAAGGTGAAATATCAAAAGTAAAACCAAAAAATCTAAAATGTTCTCCTATTTTTTTGTTGAATCACTGCAAGGGAGAGTATATGTAACACTAAAATTTTTCTAAAATTTATCCCAAAACTTGTCCACTTTTTCAGGTACGTGATTTTAAAAGGCTGTCTTTATCTTTTGAAAAAAATCTTTAAATCGATTAACCCGAGTTCATCCTTTCTATTTCAGTAATTTTCATTATAATAAGCATAGCTACCATAATAAAGAATAGTTTTCTTTCTAGCAAATTTTACCTATAACAATCTTCACCAAACTCTATTTACATGTAATTAATGAAATCGAAAGGTGGGAAAAATATGTCATCACAATCAATAAATCTACTTGAACTTCCACTTATTATACATCGAAAATCGTTCAAAAAGTTAAGGTTTAAAAATATTTTTGGCAACATTGACGATTAAGATATATGAGAATTAAAAAGATTATTCCAAGAGAAGCATGCAAATCTGGGTTATTAGTGTTCCATTTGACCCCCACAATTTTCTGTACCATTAGACACTACAGTGATATTTATAATTATAAATGTAAAATCCAACCCAAAAACCAAGTATGAATTGTGTATAAATGAGCCAACACAAAACTTATAGTGGACAATCGAACGCGACGTCCAGTCTTTAAGACAAGCGGCTCAGTGAACGGCTCAGTCACGTACACAAGGTGAATTTATTAGTTATTTTGCTATAGCCTAACATTTTCCTTCTTTTACACTAATACTAGGATAAAGCAGCCAAGAAGGTATCCTTCATGGCATAACGACTTAACCCCCCCCCCTCCCTGACTTGGCTTATTTACAGTAAATATAGATTTTAAGCATTAGTGCGGCGATAATACAAAAACTAACTAAGCCTGAAGAAATTTTAATAAGGAAATTCCTAAAATTGTGGTTTCATTACGTAAGTTAACATAATACTCTCTGCGATTTTTTTATTTGTGTGGGGGTAGAAATTAACTTTCTAGTAATCCATAGATGTCGCCACTAAATTGTTATAATAAAACAAAAAATGATTATTTAGTTGTCGACATCACGTCGGCATAGAATTTACTCGTTCTAAGGATCTTTACTTAGATACTGGAGTGTCACCTCGTCATGTGACTGGTTCCGAATTATGAGGCCCGTCGCTATTCGCCATTCAAAGTCCCAACGCTGCCTACGAGGTCGCCCTTAAAAGTTGCGTTGGGTGCCTACTCAGGTGTCGGCCTGTCACTTGACTGTGTTTGTAAATTCCGACGATTTCTGTCGAAATCGGTTGAAAAAATAATGTACGCACACCATTCAAGGAATTACATTAAAAATGCGAATACATGCAAATACATTCAAAAATTGAACTTTTCTGTTACAAAGTAACTATCAAAATAGCTTACAACAAAATTTTATTTGCAATAAACCGCACGTTTTTTCAGTCGTATTATTTTAACAAAAAGCGCTTAGTCAGCGAGGTGAAAGAGAAGTTGTGCTATAAATGCACGGGAGAAAGATATCTTAAATCATTTCTATATTTGGCATACATCAATATTATGAGTAAAAATTAATACTAAAATATTGAAGAAAATCAATTTTCATTAAGGTAAAAGTTATTTTTTGATTATAAACATTTAGTGTTTTAACTCGGATGTTTTTCTTTCCGGAGAATTTGTTTAGTGTTTTGTTGGTGAAATTGTACCAGTGTATGTAGTTAACTTTAATGCATTTTTTTATTTCAAAATAACAATTACGATTTTGTAATTATTAAATAATTATTTTAACACGCCGGTTGTTTCATTATAATAAGCATAGCTCTATGCCCCAAAACAAATTATCATTTTCTCTAAACTACTTTCATCACAAACCTATAATCACATAACAAGCATTTCTCATTTGAAAATTTATAGTGAAGAAATTGCTCATGTTTTACTAAAACTTGTTAAACCTTGATTTATAGCAAAGTCTATAAAAATTTTCATAAGAATATAGGTTGATCATAAAGGCGGCTCAAAGTTTATTTTTGACATTTTATCCTAATAAAAGAGAATAATTTGGTAGTTAGATTTTTTGAAGCATCTCATCTTGAAAAAGGAATGACTCAAAAACAAGAAGTTCAAGAAGAACTAAATTAGCTTACTTTCCTGTTACTTAAATGCTTACGAAATTCTTATCGGGAAAACACGCAGATTTGTAACAGCAACTGTCATCTACAACCGTTTCCACACAAAATTTATACACATGTTGAATATTAAGTGCAGAAAACATGTAAAATATGTATTATGTAACTTATAATGAAAAATGTATGTAAATGTATGCAAATTATTTTTTTATGTTATTAATGAAAGTTAAAATATTACAAATATTACATCGATTGAATAAATTTTTACCAGAAACTTATTATATAAAAATTGTTGTTCCTTTGTTACCTTTTGTGAAAATGATGTGGCAATAGTGATTAAAATGACTTAAAATTACATTTTATTTTTATTCGCATTAAAATGTAATTTTAATTCGCATTAAAATTACATTTTAATGCGAATTCAATGGGTTATTCACCGATGGACAGCAAACAGATGTCGGTCTGGACGTATATACAGACAATTATGAAACATGGTTATCTGAGGTCATACCTTTCCAATAAAAACAGAATTTTTAAGATTCGTTGGATAGAACGGATTTTGCAGGGGACATACGGACGGTCAAACGGACATCCCCAGCATGTCGATGCCTACTTTTTCATTTTTAGCCTACCTTTCTTTTTTTTAATTCGAATAATTAAGAAAAAAAAAATAAAAGATATTGACATGCTGACGATATCCGTCTGTCCGTCCGTATCCCCCTTCGAAAAGTAGTGATTCTACCCCTAGGATATTTAAAAAATTCGTTTTTTGTTAGAAAGTATGACCTCAGAGACCCAACTTTCATACTTTTTGTCTGCCCGTTTGTACGTCCAAACGGGCATCTGTCTTCTGCCTATCAGGGAACTTAAAACTGAATTAGCATTGAAATGAGTTTTTAGTCATTTAAATTGCTGTTGCCATTGCAAAGTTGTGTGAACAACTTTGTTTAAAATTAATAAATGAAGGAAAATTTATTTTTGCTATATTAATAAGTTTCGTTGGCGTCATAAAATGAAGTACTACAGTGTGATTATTAATTGTTCAGTATTCGCTTACGTAGCGCCATTTTTT